>VYZQ01030550.1:97691-128215 GCA_013400655.1 Mystacornis crossleyi
CCCCAAACACACACACATTTTGTGTGAGGAATGGTTTCAAAAATCAAGGTGAATCACCAAATTTATCTGCACATCATCACTACTACTGCAGTAACACTTGTTTTGTTTTTATCTGAAATACCATATGCAAAGACTTACATCTTGGAAATTTCTTATTAAGTGGGTGTCACATTAACTCAAATTAAAATAATTTAATGAATAATTAAATGATATTTGCTATTAAGTTATTGACACAAGGTATAAAGTAGCTACAGTTACGTAAGGTGCACTAAGTACCAACAACATCTGTAAAAATACAATGTTCAGATTCCTTATGCTAAGGGGACAGAGAGGGAAATGATAATCATAACTGGATTTTGCAAGCACCACATGCAACTCTTTGAATTTATTTTCGACTAAGCAATTAGGGACTCATGAAATACTGTATCAAACAAATATGAGTCCTAACCACAGATGCAAAATCATCTATGCCAGGCCTAGAGTGAGATACTGAGGGAACCTCAAGAGCCAAAAAAATTGGAGCAGTCACCAAAACCTAGTACTGTGTCACATGACTATATAACATCACTCTCAATTACACCGTTCAGAGACATTAATCATTCACTGTATTTGCTCTGGAGACAGCTACATGCCTTGTTCTTTCTTTCTATGAGGCCTTCTTCCCTTCTGAATATGCCAATGCCAGTACTGGCAAGCAGATCCTTTGGAAATCAGCTGTGGGTATTTTTAAAGCCTCCATAGCTGCCTAGATTGGGTAAATATTTTAAGTATAGTCCCTAATAAACTGTTGCCAGAAATAAATTTTTTTTTACAAGAACAACACTTAAAAAACCACAGCTGTACAAAGTGCTACTAGTTTATTTAACATCATGTAACAAGTTGGTTTTTCAATAATCAAAGTTTTGCTCATTTCCATCTCATGGAGCAGTAGGTGGGGCAGTGCTACTTCTTTATGCATTACTGGAATACACTATACCTGTCTCTGGGATGGTCTCTGATTGCTGGTGTCCTCAAGCAACATTCATCACACCTAAACGATCAGTTTGAAAAACATACTTATTTTTAAATGATGCTACCGCTCTGTTATTTTATTTAAGTTCTCTGAAAGAATCTTCTCCCATTTGCACTGACATTTAAGGTTCTTGACACTTGAAAGGACTGATAGAGTACAACATTATGAATGATCATTCTTTATATCAGAAAAGCAAAAGCTGTCTTGCACTGGTTAGTTCCCATAAACCAAGACGGGAATTTTCATCTGCCTGGTTCATAAAGCTGAAAACATTTTCCCATGTACTCTTTATGCTAGTTTTCCAACACTAGAAAGCATTTCGTTCAAAACACCAGAAGGTGGTATTTTACATTGTCAAGGCATGACAGGTATCAGAATCTACAATTTACAATTCTAACATAACCAGGTTCAAATCTGTCACTGGTCTCTAGACTGCTCCTCCCCAGTGACCAGTGACTCCCAACTGCCTACTGGTGCCATTTATATGCGCATAAAAACCTTCTTCCAAATCCAGATGTAGCAGTGGAGAGCCTGAGAGGCTCACCCTCACTTGGAAGTCAGGGATTACNAGAGCAGCACGCTGTGCTCCTAAGGGGGAGAACAAGTAAAATCCAGCTCCTAGACCTGGTGATTGCAACCTCACCTGAGCAGCAGCTTTCCCTTTGTCCAGCTGCCTCCAGGTCATTTTACAGTAAAGACAAAAATTGTCACTGCGCTTTCAAGGATCTCAACAGCTTTCCAACCCCGGGGTCCCCCCTGCCCCGCCATTCTCACCAGCCTTTTGAGAGTTTCCCTCTATAGCAGCATTCTGTGTTTCAGGGATTCAACCTTTCAACTGAAGCATGCGAGATCGCTTATACTCTTGAACCGGTGGAGCTGCCAGTCTCCCCTTTGTTGCACAGGGATTTACACTTGAATGGCGCTGGGAAGCAGAGTCTTTTTAGGGAAAGGCTGGTGAGGGGAAGACAATTTCCCTGCCAGCAACCTATTCGCAAATCACGTTCATCTACCAGCTCAACTTCTCCAATTCACGTAACTACAGGAACCTTATTGAACCACTAGTTTTGTAAGTATACTGTGAGGTGACTTTTACAAATAAATTGCTAATTTGAGTTTACTTCAACAAGGAAGTACATAGTCGTAAGTGAAATTCATTTCGAGTCTAAATGTTGGCACTTAATGTAATTTAGCCCAATGTAAATTACATCATTATCTTAATCTATGACTCATTTATGTACTTCCTATTATAGTCTTGCATTGCCATGCACATCACAGTCCGTCCAATGGCTTCTACAGCTTTNCTGGACCAGTAAAAGCACCAGGGCAGAGAAAGTCAGCAGGACAGCCCAAACCAATTTTACTGCCACCTGAACACACCTGGCTGACCCTGCCTGGAGTGGACTCAGCTATCTCACCTCTCCTGCCATCTGGGGTGGGGGTGGGGGCTGGNGTACTTCCTATTATAGTCTTGCATTGCCATGCACATCACAGTCCGTCCAATGGCTTCTACAGCTTTTCAAGAGAGACACTGGGGAACACCACAATGGCGCAGATGCACTGCAGAAAACCATCTGAACAAGAGGATGCAAGCCTGCTCCAGTATAACAGTGGCACGCTGGCTTTGGCCCTCTACTTCATCACATACACAAGTAGCACCAGCCTGGTGCATTTCTGTTCTTAAATTGCAAATGGGTAGATAATTACTGATTGGTTTCAGGCTATGTTAGCAGTTACCAAGCAGTATCCTATTGCTGCCTTTCAAACAGCAGCAGAGTTTTTGTAAATCCACATAGTTTTTGTTTGTCTGCTTGCCTGCTTGGAAGCAGAAAGCCTGCTATCTCCAAAGAAAAATAATAGCATCCGAAGTTTGAAAATTGGCAAATGCTAATCTGGCATAGAAAAAGATCTGTAAGGAACATTCCTCCTGGTTTTAAAATGTTACACCTGCTTCTGATTAGATTCTATTTCCTGAATTCTGAATTGGCCACATGCTGAAACACAAAGACAGCACTGCCTGTGGAGTGCAGCAAGGAAAAGGCCAGCACAGTCCAGAGCTGGTGGCAAACCACAGTCCCCGTGAAAACCACATGTGCCAGAGACCAAATATTTTGCATTTTGCGTAATGCTAATAAAGCTGCTTCGCTTCATTAAAACCAGCTTATCATTTTATCTACTCACTCTAATTAGCCTCTAGTTAAAATGAATGAGCACTTGATTCGAGGATTCTATTAATGTGACAGTGGTGAACCACCACTTGCACACTTCTTCCATCCTTTTCCTTTTCCTCTCCACCCTCTCTACACCAAGTGTCTTATTAGGTCGTTTGGACTGGCATTCCCAGAACCCTGTGTGGATACCAAAACATTGTTTAAGACAGAGGTGAGTAAGGAAATGTCCCACAGTCCAAAATTCTTCCAAGGCTCAGCTTTCCTGCTGGAACATACAGATGTATGTAATCTACTTCTCACTGTAATTACGATCACAAGCTTGGAAAGAAACAGCTTGGAAAGAAGAGCAAGCCAGGGAAACACCTGCGTTGCTGGAAACGGGCAAAACAACAGTACCTTTAATACATACAACTTATTTGTCCTTCCAGAATAAAATAATTTTAACTATGAAGCACAAACAGCAGTCAGCTCCATCAAAACCTGACTTTCTTAGATAGCGAAGAACTTTCTCCCAAGCCAAATACCATGTGCTGTATATGCATAAAGACAGCTTCTGCTACAGTATATGCCTACAGATTTCACAGTTGCATATGACCGCCAAAATCTCAATTTCTAGCAGCAAAAAACGTATGTTACCATTATTTAGCCAAGCATCTGAAGATTGAAATACATCCTAGCTGCTCATTTTGCTGGAAAACAGTGCTTTGCTTCATATACCTAATCTTCTTCTCTGATCAATTGATTCTATTATGACTGTCACAAATACCCAAATGTATTTGGTAAACTTTAAAAAATAAACAAAGAAAACCCAAACCTACACACCTTCTCTTTACCTTCTTTAAAATGTTAAGCTTCCACTCTTTTGCAACAATGCCCACAAAAAGACTGGAAGATCATTATGCCTAAAACTGCAACAAATCCATATTTTGAGGGAGGAATGGAAGGAAAGAAGGTGAGGAGAAAGGGAAATAAAACTTCCTGGGTCATTCTAACATTTATATCTAATTTCCTGTTTAATCAAAGTAAATTATAGGTAGAATAGTAAGGAAGTGACTGGAAACTTTGTATTTATGCTAGAAGCAATTTAAGAGATCTCTTTCAGGAGAATAGCTTGTCTAGGGTATGAACTGCAGACTAAAAGCACAAGCTTGAAATTCACCATCCAGCCAGACAAGGCTGTATATGAGAAGGCACCAAAGCAAGATCTGGTTTACATCACACAGCAGGGCAGTAAGTGACCATGAATCACTGATGCACTTCATCTGGCTTTTAAGGCCATCAGCACCAGATAAAAATGTTTCAGGACACATTTTACAAAGCACTTCCCAGTATAAGTTTACTTGGCCAGTTCAAATCTGCACAGAATTTTTTAGACAAAATTTCTTCATGGCAAGGCTTCCAAGATGAAGTATCTTCTGTCCTGCAGCTGGCACGATATTAGTGCAGCTCTCTACTGTAATGACTGGGCCAACTGAACAGGAATCTTCCCGTGGGCTAAGCCCAGAAGGAATGAGGCAGGATGAACGGTTTCTGCTATCACAGTCTGGGCTGCAGGTAGTACCCAGTCCTCACTACACCCCAGGCAGCACCCCATAAAACCATGTGTATGCCAAACACAGTAGAAGAGACAAACAAAACTGAAAAGCATGATTTTGAAATATCGACTCATGATTTTGGATTCATACTTTAAAATACTTGGTTTAGGAATGAAAAATTCTGCTGCTTTGGGTTCATTATTAATTTTTTATGGATGGTCAAATTGTTGCAGCTTACAAAGAATTCACAGGCATCTTTGTGTACCTGAAGGGGTAACATGCACCCAGATGGGTCATTTCCTAGCAGAAGAGGACAGTTACCACTTTTAAGGAAATAAGGCAACAAACCAGATCTTTTTTTCATTGCTAGTTTCAGCGAGGACTGTATAGCTGATTTGGGCCTTGCGGTTTTCTTTTTGAAGGACTAACAGATAATATAAACAAAAGTAAAATATCAAAACCTGCCACATACACTAATACCTATGCGTTACACTTTGTTCCTCTCAGCCATTCATTATGGATTAGCACAACAGGCTGTTTCAGAAACTCCCTCCGGCAGACTGGCAGCTGGTAGTGCCAGAGCTCTGGAGCAGTCACTGCAAGCCACTCAAGCCAGAGAGCTCCTCCTAGGAGCCCTCCAGAGAGCACAGAGAGCCACCTCAATGCTCAGGACAATTATTTACACACCAGGGGTGATGGTGAGCAGGCATCTGGCCTCCAGAAGCATCCCTCAATCTCTGGGTGTGGATGAAAAGAGGAGTCAGCCAATGACCCAACTGCAGCCCAGCAGGGTGGTGGAAGAGGGAAGGAGAGGAGGCTCCAGCACAAGGAAGCATGCTACTCTATACAGGACTTAGTCCTAAATAAGGAAACTCAGTTCTGTATTCAGAAGTAGGTCCGTACACCAGAAACACAATCACTCTGAGGAATACCCAAAACTCTGCTGCACTATGGACAGCTGAGGCAGGCAGACCATAACTGCTGAGACCAGAGGAAAGCCAAGCAACCCAGAGTTACTCTGCGAACACTAAGAACTGGAAGGTTGGAATGAGGGACAACAAATGGTCATTGCCACACCCACACTACAGGGCAGGGGGCACACACCACAGGACAGTACCTTCTAGCCCCCCATCCACATATAGATGGCCCAAGACATGCCCTTGCAGTGCTCTCACCTCACCTCCCTAAAACTCTACTCACTTACTTATACCTGTGGACCTGTGAAATTTGTCCTCAGAAAAGAGCTGACTCAGGTAATTGAAAATGGTAGAAAATTCAAAAACACAGCTCTTACTATGACTTTAACCTATCTTCCTGTGCCTAGATATGCTAAATTTTCATTTTGCTTAATGCTTTTTGGACCTTTTCTATGAAAAAAGTTATTCATAAACAAGTTAATTTCAGCTCTGAACTCTCCATTTTCCGTACACTTAAAACCACCAAAGATGTTTAAACCTATTCTTTCTGCAGGTACAAAACAAGCATTTAGCTTTCTGAACTCTACATGGTAAACAGATTCTAAACATAAAAATTACCTGAAAAATGCACTGCTGGGATGGAAGTTATTTTTCCATCTCACAGATAAAGTTTATGAGATTTAAGTCTTCTCCATATCAGAAAAAAGAATTAATATCTGTAACAGTCATGAATGAAACCTTGAAAAAAATCAAAGGTTTTACTAAAAAGCAAGAGAAGGCAGACTCATTGTTAACATAAAGTTAATGAAGTACTTAAAGACCTTAAGCAGTGGCAAAGTCCTGATTTAAAGTGGGAGATGGTTAAGGCTTTGCAAACTGAGAACTCAGGAAGAACCTGTCATCCTCTCCTAAGGTGCAATATAGCTTTGACAGGCACTTCATTTTACTGAGTACAGTTATTGAATGAGAAATCCTAACCCCAAAGATCTGAAAGGATTTGAGGGAGAAAAAAAATCCAAGACCTGAAACAAACAGTTGTTGAAATGCTTTACAAATGCTCAAGAGGTGTGAACTTGATTTATATATGTAAAGAAAAGTACAAACAATTAGGGCAAACTTCTGACTGACAGCTAAGTTATTACAGACATGCTGTTTAACATACAGTGTCACCCACCTGAAATGTTAGCTAGAAGCAGTATCACCTTTCGTTTGGAGATGGCTCAGGTTGATAAAAATAAGAGAGGAAAATGGGAAAATGATGCGGGAAATAAAAGTTCCTTTAAAAAAATCAGTGCAAAATAGTCATTCTAGATGCACTGATACAAAACATAACTTCTGAAAAACTCTGAACGGAGGTAGGGTTGCTCTTTAAACAAACAAAAAAGTTGAAAATTATCTTTGCCCAAATTTAATTAAGAGGAACGGGAAGAAAAAAGTACACCATTGAAGCCAAAAAGCAGAACACAGCAAACTGTGGTGCACTGGACAGCCTGATCTTTTGTTGCCTTGCCCCTGCCCCGCCTCTCCCTCTCCTTTCTGACCCCTCCTTCGACACTTCCAAACTGGGAAGGAGTATCCGTTCCCCATCCTCCACCTCTACTGAACCTGCTCTAGTCCAACACACGGGCAAGAATTTCCTCTTGCTTTGGTTCTCAAATTTCACTGTCACATCCAGCCTCTCCCCCCAAAGCTTTTCACCCCGAGGACTACAGTCTGCATGATTGCATTTGATAATACAGACTTTGCTGCTTAAATACCGTACATTTGCAGACAGTTAAAGCATGTTTTACAAAGGTACCACAAAGGGGTTTAGCATCATAGACTTCCTGGGTGTGCAAGCCTGCAGCAGCTGGAAAGGGACCCTGTCCAACATGGGACAGTTTCCTTCTCCTCACTAGGATGAAAAGGAGCACACAGAAACAAGGCATTTGTGCTGGAGCCGTTACCAAGCCATGGCTTCAGAGGAACGATCCATCTGACATGTTGCAACTCAGGAAGCATGGGCAGGAAAAGGAGGAGGGGAGCAGCAGGCAGGGATTCCCCTCCAAATTTCCAGTGCTGTGCAAGAGGGACAAACAGATGTATCCAGTCAGAGCGAAACAGCAGTGGGCTGGGCACAGCCTCTCAGCTGACTCTATGAACTGAGCAGTGGCACTTGGCTCCTCCACTGCACATCACTGCATATGACATATGCTGGGAGGGAAACAATAACGAGAAGCAATGCCCACAATCCTGTGAAACACCTTTAAAGCTTGTGCTTCCCTCAGCTCCAACCCAGGGAGTTTGAAAGCATTCAGAAACAGTACAAAAACTCGGCTGGAGCTATGAATCCTTACAGAATCTTTCCTCCACACGTGCAGCTCAGCCAAGCCTCCCACGTCTCAGTGTGCCCCAAAATTCCGTGTTTCAAAGGAATTTTAGAGCCTTTGCTTGTTTGGGAGAAAACAGGTTCAGAGGACACAAGGCGGTTCCTGCAGGCTCCTCTCAGGGTGCCACAGCATCAGTGGCAGAAGCAATGCTTGCCTGCAACAGCACAGGCAGCTGCATTCTTTAGTCTGGCACCGAGGAGGAAAGCTATCATCCATTTCTAAGTTAGATTCAGGGAACCAGCTGGGGACCAGCGATTGCCATTTTTGAAGTGCACGAAGAGAAGTGTAACCAGCCTTTCCATAGTAACGAAGATTAGAGGCCTTGAGGCTGACACTCCTCCTGCATTAAAAGATAGGAGACAAAGAGAGAGACAGATAATTACATAGAAGGAGCCCTGGGGAAATTGCAAACTCCTTGAGAACCCTTTAGCTGGTCTGTATGTTTCTCCTTGTCTCTGCTTCAGCTGAAGGTCTCCAAGAAACATTTGCCCATTAGATCATTAGCTTTATTGCAGAAAGTAGCCAGACAGCTGGTAGCGGTTGTTCAATAAAGACTTAGCTTGCCTCTGCACTGGCAAGAATGAGATGGAGAATGAGAAAAAGAACATCCCAAGGCACATTACCTGTCTGGAGCTTATCCTTGATAAGTCAGTGTGCTTAGTCAGTGTGAGGGGTCTGACAAATGAACTCTGACAAATCTTGCTGGTGCAATTTAAGACATTATTGCATCGCACTGTCTTTCAAAACCCTTCACAAGTGTTAGCACCAGCGAACAATCTGGCAGGAAAACTTGTATCAGGCACTGGCCTCTCCAATTCAGAACCTAGCAAGTTAGCATAAACCCCTTCTCAGTGCTGGATTAAGTTGTCAATTCTGAACCAGAATGGCTGAGGTCTAGACAGAAGATATTGCCTCCACTACAAGGACTATTAACATCTATCACAAAGATGGAAGAGGAAATGACATCTCAAAGCACTGCAGCTCCTAAGCAAATACAAATCTTTGATATTAAAATACATATGCAATTTGTCTAGCAACAAACTTGAGCCTACTCATGCAGCTCAGGATGCTCTATGAATTAGCACTAATTTTTTGTACTTTATATATCCCTGACACATAAATTGAATGTCTAGCAGTGAAAATACGGACATGGATTACATGTGAATCCCATCACCAGATCACTACAAAATTTAATTCCTCTCACAACCACACTTTGCACTTCTGTCCAAAACTGGAAAAAAGTCTGAAGAATTAAAGACTTGACATGTGTTTCCAAATCTTCACAAGAGCTCACCATTCAGAACTAGAGTTGGTGTTCCAGATAGTTCCTGTCTTATCCTGTCAGTGATACAACCAGCCACAAAACCATGACAGACTCAAGAGAAGACATCAGGTTTAAAAAACTAACCAAAACAACAACCAAACCAATCTGTATTTGCCTGATTAGATGTACATGTATGACAATAATAAAAGAAGCACTTTTGAGATACCATTCTTCAACTCGTCTGCTACAGACCTAACTCACTGTCTTTCCATCTAAGCTGATATTCAGGCAAAGATTTAGTTAATCAGTCTGTAATACAACGGTTTTACTTTTTTACCTCTGCAAGCATTTAAAATATATCTCATCTGCTAGTTTTTCTCAAGGGACAGTATCCTACACTTAGCAGTAGAGCAAGAAGTGCACAAAGCTTCTGTTTGCATTCCAGTATTAGAAGGGCAATCCACATGAACCAGAAGCTTGGCTAAACTCCATGCAGACAACTTCTGCCATCACCTTCCCTTCCAGAAGGAGCAGAGCAGGCAAGACACCTTGAAAAGCAGATAACAATTACCCCTTACCTTTCTGAAGAGGCCGCCGCCAATTAGCACATTCCTGGAGCTTCTGAATCAGGCAAGAAGAAGAAAGGAGGGGAGGGGAAAAAAAAAAAAAGGGGAGGAGGGAGCTGTTTTCTTCCTCAGCACAACAGTATTTCCTGAGGGGAGGAGAGAAAAAAAAAAAAAAAAGGAAATAAGCATTAGCTTTTATGATTTTCGAAGAGGCTGCTGATTACAACTCTTGCTTGGGAGAGAGCTACTGTGCCACTACTTCTGCAGTTCCAAAATACCAACTTAGGGTTTCCTGTATTTTCTCCATTGTCACCTTATCAAAATAGGGAATATGAATGTCAAGTCAACCACTACTAAGAAAAGCAAAGAGAGATTCCTGTCAGAATGGGATGAGGTCCTATACTAGAACGGGTTAAAGTCCGATTCAAAAATATTCTCGAGCGCTTATTCTATTAAGTTACATGCTTCAGCCAAGCTCACACCCACTTCTGTAAAAATTCAAATGAGCCACATTTACTATCAAAATAGTTGGCAAAAGGCAAATTCCAACATGCATACTGAACATACAGGTATATACCAACATTCAAGTGCTTATGTACTCTTCTCTGAGAGGATCATACCTACAATTATGATGTATTTGCAACTAATCATAAGTTCTATTTCTTTTTAAGACAACTTCTCTTTTCTTAAGACAATCTATTCCAGCTGTATCAAATCTTTCAGTAGCAGCAATAAAAAGTATTTGTGTGGAGTTTTTTTAAATCAGAAGGAAGGGAAAGGGATCTAAAAACCCTTTTGACTAAAGATACCACTTAGAAATCCAGCTTCACTCCCATAAAACCACAATTCCTCACCTCAGACCATCTCTCTCTCTCTCTGCCCTCCTCCTAACATGAGTTTAAAGAAACTTACAGACACACAGATTTAATGGGCCCCTCCCTACCTCCAGTACCTGCCTCTGATGAAAGGCAGGAAAATCAAGTGGAAAATTATTTTAAAGGGTGCATGCAAGACATTAACATCTTTGAGGAAATGGCAATCAAGGTTTTCCATGGGGAATGAGCAAAGGGAAACACATCCAGTCTGTTCTCCACCACACTTTGTTGGCTTATATTTTTACAGAAAAACTCTACCCTTTTCTGTCCCATGGAAAATCTGAACACAAGTTCTCAAAATACAGAAAAAAGTCTATGCTACCTTACATTTCCACACACACTTCTGCCATCCCTCAGAACAACAATTAACCCATCTGCTAACAGCATACAGATCCGAGTCTCCCAGAAGAGATTTTAAATAAGGGGCCCCAGCAGATAGGAAACATAAAAGGCAGCACTTCTATCACAGCATCTCCCTCAAAGCCACCACGTCTGTCCAATTCTAAATGGCCACAGTTCCTGCATTTCTCTAGGGGACAAAAGTTCTCTTTTTCTCTCCTCCTGTCAGTAAGACTTAAAGCTGCAAGAGTAATTCTGTCCAGATTCCCCTCTAGATAGGCAATGATTTAAAGAATTCATGAAGTAACAGTGGCAGTGTAAATAAACAATGAAAAACTAAATAAAGATCACAGAAGACAACACGCAGAAAATGTGCACTAAGGAGGGAAAGAACAAGATCAGTGATTCAAAACCTCTTCTGCCTTGTTATGTGCACCCATAAATAGGCACAGCAATAATCTGACAATGCGAAAGAATGGATCCCGACACAAAAATGTAACTACTCAAAAACCTGCCTCCTCAACCTTCTGCCTAAAGGCAAACCTTCCCACAGTGTTTAATTTCACTTTCCCAATGTCTTCCACCCCTCCGCTGCATTTCTGCTTTCTGTTGGCTTTCACTCTGTTGTACTAATTGATGCAAAGCAACTTAAGCCAAAAGCTGGAGAACTCAAATAGTTTTGTTTTGTTTTTTTAAAGAGAAACAGTGCTACAGCCCTCACTGTGGGGACAGCAGAAGAAATGACCCTTAGTGAATTGCTCCTGACACGTGTACATCCCGAGGCTATGTGCAAATCAATACTTATTGAGCAGCTCAGCACAGATCAGGTTGCAAAATGCAAGAAAAAAAGAGATTGTATCACCCCCTCAAACATACACTAGTTTTGTATCCCTAAATAAAATGAATCATTTGCTTTTCTTTTTCATTATCAAATCAAAAGGATTTTTTGGACAACATTTTCCTCCCTGCTAAGATGCCTCCCCTTCCCCAACCCTCCCCCCAAATCTCTGGTAAAGTCTGCTAAGAATTGAAATACTGGTTACATTCCATGTGCTTAAAAATTTTGCACTTCCATCCTATTACTAGTAGGAGAAGTAATTTAAAGTGGGCATGGAAGATTTGAAGAAAGCATATTTTTAAATCAAACATAAAATCAAGAGGTGGCAAGAAAGAAAGAGAGCAAAAAAAAATGAAGTTTTTAAACAACATTCTCAGGGAGATAGAAATCTGTCTTAAGTACCATTTAGAGATGTAGGTTTGACTCAACATCACTTGCTCCAAAGAAGGTGAGATTGCTCTGTTCTCAAATCCTCAGGCAAGAAAAAAAAATAAAATGAAGTGAAATAACGCATTACCCAAAAGTCAAATTCTAAGTGGAGAAACCTTTTCTTTTTACTTACGATACTAAAAGACTTGACTAAATTTCTGGCAGGGCCAGAGATAATTCGTATGAAAAAATTGTCAAAATGTTTTGGGTACACAGCCACTACAGGAAGGAAACAAACAGAAAACTGGGAAACACTGTATCAAAACCCAACAAATCGTTGACATCAACATTAGATAAATGACTAGGCATATGTTGAGTCAAACACCCTCAAGATGGTGTGTGAGTCAACTTCTGCAATGAATTTAGCAGAGTTGCTTTCCTGTATCAAGCTTAATAAAAATAATCCTCATTTATTCCAGCTAGGCCTGGGTTCTCATTAAATCTCACACATTCTGGACAGTATCTGAGCTGGAGATTTAAATATGTAGCAGGGATACTGGAATGTGATTTTGACTTATCTTGTCTGAATGATGATGCCAGATTTACTCTCCCTGCTGCACAACGAAGGTAGTGTTTTTTCCAGGCATTACCCAAATGTAGTCCACTTCCTATAGAAAAATGCAAAGATCCTGCAGGACATTTGCCAGGATCTAGGTCTTCAGTGATCCAGAGACTTTTTACATTCGGAAATAAAATTTTGGGAGAGTAATGCCTCTCACTCCCAGTCTGCACTGCATGACTGCTGAAGAGCTTGCTGACCTTACCATGTCTGACCCCTACATGGAGCCCCCATCAGCTCTTAGAGGAACTCCTGTGTCAACAGGAGCCCCCATTACACACAACCAACCTGGGTGATTCTCTGGTTTATTGCATTTTCTAGCTCTATGATGGCTATTAATTTCATTACACTGAGGAATTAGATCAGAGCACTGCTGTATGCAACAGAACCCTCCCCAAATCTTGTCCATAACATGAGGCAACTCAGGGCTTAAAACAAGGTGGGGATCATAGTCACCATCTCTTAACATTTACAGAGAAAACCAAAAAGTGTTCTCAAGGTTCTTCAATCTACATTTAACAAACAGCTACTTTTCTTCAGGTGAATTACATGTACATTCACTGTGCACTAACAGAAAGAGGTCAAGTTCATATCACAGTAAAAAAGTTTTTCTTTTTTTTTTTTTTCCTGTTGATTTTCAACCTTTTGATCTAGGAGAGGTAATAAAACAACTATTTCCTTAATATCTATTGAGGGAAGTAACAGTCTCCATTTCTCATTGCAAAAAACAAACAAGCAAGCTAACAAAAAAGATTAAAATACCTACTCTTAAATAGCATGATGAAACTGAACAAAACCACTCAACCTTGGGTTTTGAAGCCAGGAACCTCTCCTGCTTCTGCATCAGGTCCTTTTTCCAAACTATTTTCTAGTATCTAAAGCTGGCACAGAATCAGTATGAAATAGAACTTGCACTTTCATTTCATGTAACTTTTCATGAAAACACAATGGAATGTTTCCCTACAGTAACATAAAAAGAACAAGCTAGAAATTAACAAATTCTCATTTATTTTAGTATGAATTAAGAGCATATCCCTGTTGTCCATGCACACGTGTGCGTGCACGTGTCGCATACATACAACACGGTAAGCCCCCCACCACAAACACCTGTACTGGAGACATTTGTGACGAAACACGCTTCTTCAAACAGAAATACTATTTTCCCACAACCGTATCTGCACAAAGACAGGAAGCTCTTCTCAAAGCTCTTCTCAAGTATCTATTACAAAAAGCCAAGAAAAAGTAACCAACATATTTTTGCAGAAGCCCAGACAAAGCACAAAACACTGTAAGAGTCAATGAAAACACAGATCTCCTAAATAAATTTTCCTTTCATTTGCCTTAGTGAACTCATGGGATCTGCCACCAACAGATGTCTAAATAAAAGACTAGATTTTACTTACATGAAATATATTGCCTTAACAAGCAGTGTAATTTTTATTAATTTGAACAACCTTTAATTCAAATGCCAAATGTATTGTATTTCTATACCTTTATATAGGGGTGTTCACACAATTGTTTCCTATGGATTTGATGTTACAGCTATCTGTATTTTCCCACCTGCTTTCCTTGGATCCAGAAAATAACTCTTCCCAAAATGACATTTGTCCATGTGAAAAATCTGAGCTTTCAGAAGCACTATTCACATGGATGCATTTAGGTAACACACTTATTAAAACATACCAACCTCTGTATGACATTTACCTACCAGTCTAACCGCAAGGACCCCACCAGGAATAAAAAAAAAGATTTAATTTTGTCTTAATCACCTAAAAAGGTACATACCTAGCACAAATAAGATTTATATCCCGTATTTTATATGCAAAGCCCTGAGGATCAAACCCACAATGAGAGATGCTCATTACTTGAAAAATTTGGTCACTTCCAAAGAAACAGGGTGGGAGCAATTTTGTCAAACATTTATTTCTCCCTTTTCAGCCAGATTTAGAAGGAAGCAATATCTTTCTCTAAAAACCTTGCCTCTCAGCCTTCCTGGAGCGATTTAGGTGACAGGATGCTGATAAACTAGCTAAAATAACTGATAGAGTGGGGCTTGGGACCTAGGACATAAGGGACAGGAAAGTCAGGCGCACGGCCACGTCTGGGAAAGCAGCATCCTGCCAGGGCTCCCTGCTGGGGTGGCAGCCACTGCTGCTCCCTGCTCCAGGTGGTAGCTTGCGTGCCGCTGTCAGTGGGCTACATGCTGACTTGACAACAGCCCAGACGATAAGGGGATGGGGAAGAGGCATGGAGAAACATTTATTTTGCAGCAACTACCTCTATCTTAAAAGCCTGATTTCATATTTTTCTATCTTAATTAAAAAGAAGATACACTTCATGTTGGAAATATGTATTTTTTTGAAGCTTGAATCATTTAGCCTATTAAACCCAAGCCTGTAATACGGGTGTTATTTCTTAAAAACATACAGTAAATGCATTAAATTATTGATAGTCATTAAACAGGAAAAAATTTAAACAGCTCTCAGCTTTTATCAATCATTAATGCAGTTTCCACTTGCACATCTCACTGGGTTGCTATCATATAGCACAGAGCAAAGAGTACAAATCCTGAAGGCATGAATTCATTTTCTCTTGATGCAGAGCAAAAATATTCTTGGCAGCAAGAAAGAGGCTAAAACATGAAGCAGAATGGTTGAAAGGAGGCTTCTGTCTTTTGCAGTAAACAGGTAGCAATATGAGGGAGCAGCAATCTGAGGCACCAAAGCCCATGCACTTCTCCTGTAAGGGCCAGTAAAAACGGCATCAATCACCCCCAACACCTGGCAGCAGCTACAGCCAGCCCGACAGCGTTTACAAATCTGAGCCCTATTTGAAATACACGTTAATTCAGTCGCATATGGGGAAAACAAGGAGCGTTGAGGTGAATAGTAAAGCATCCAGCAACTTGAGCGAGATGAAGATTTCACCCCAAGCTGCTCACCAGCTCGTGAGCCAGTAAACCCAATAATGTGCAGAAAACCCCAGCTTGTCACGCTGACAGCCTGAGCTCAGAAAAATGACGCAGACTGGGATAGTCTCTTGAAGCTATTATGAACCTTTACTGGGGCAAGTTATGACTAGACCTAATGCTTTCAGCAGGTCTGAGTGACTCATGTCAATATGGGGAATCTGGAGATAGATGCCAGTTGGTGGCACCTTGCCTGGCTGCAATAGGCCAGCAACCATTCCGACCATTTTTTGTCCATTTTATGCATGGACTGAAGACCTGTCTTACAAAGCTGCTCTCTTAACTTTCATCTCTGGCAATTTATTAAAATTCTCTACTTTAAAATGCAACAAAGAGCTAACACAATCCACAGCAACAAGTCAGGTATGACTGCAGCATGCAAGGACCGACCTGACGGACCCCTGTAGCAGTAACTGTAGCTGAGCCATAGCCATAAAAATATCAATGCAAAACACACAAACACCAGCTCTGGCTAGATATTCAGACAGTGAAACATTAACCCTGCAGCAGCCCTGCTACCGGAATTCAAATTAATTTGTTTTAAACTACCTTGTGTCTGTTTAAATGAGCTGTAATCATAGCTCTGGAGCAAAGTGTAGCCACATCCAAAAGCTAAACACAATGCTGAGGACCGCTCGAGAAATGTGTACCCACACCCAGAGCCCACTTAGAAACTACTAGAAGGAAAAACTTGTCATAATCCAAGTGTTCCACTCCCAACGATGGCTTTAACTCCTTCAAAAAAATCATTTCTGTCCACACAGGAAAAAAATGGATGTTCGAGATTAGGAAAAAGTACAAAAAGAATCATTGTCTGTAAGCAAAATACAAGTTTTACGGAGGTTAGTATTTTTCCTGAAAACGATTCAAGAATGCACTGAGTCGAGCAACTAGATAATGCCAAATGTTGATACGAAAGCAGCCAGGAAAAGCTGCAGTCACTGGAAAACATTTTCTAGCCTGATTGTTTACAGGCAACTATGTTATAAAATACAAAAATATTTATTTCCAACCATCATTAGTGCAAATCTACATCATGTTAAAAAAAAAAAAAGTCAATTAAGACACACATCTCATTACACTGAGTTCCAAGGAAGGTAGCACAGTATTTAAAGTATGTGAAAAGCTATTTCACCACTGAATTGATTTCATCATATACCAACAAACTAAGTAATTCACAATAAATTTCAATATAATATTAATCCTTATCTATATAAGGAACTGTAGGAGTAATAGCCCATATTATTAATGCAGCACACAACCACTAGCAGCTTTCACACTGGTCCAGGAACCAGTATCAAGCTCAGAGAGAAGACGCCTGCCTATCCTTCAGGCCGTAAGCAGTGTACCGCCGTGCTACCTGCCAAGATAAGGAAAATGGAACCACTGACAGGAGGTGCTTGGGCCAGCTCCACAGCTGCCTGCCTGAAGCCGCTGCTGCAGCTGAAGGAAGCATAGGCTGAGCAACCAGATTTGTCAGGGCTGACATCCCCTCCCCACTGCCACAGTCTCTGAGGTGAGACGAGGAAAAGGGTCTGTTTAGGATGGGTGTTTGTGTGTGTGCAAAAGCATTCACTGCTTCTAATGCATCCTTCTTGCCAAAGCTTTAAAAAAAAAAAAATTACATACTTTAAGACCACTCAAGTTCCCATCTCTTCCCTACACCCCACTGAGAATGTTCATTTCAAGCAGCTACAAGTGCTGTTAAATTTTGTCTGGCCTGTAAAGCACATTAGCCTTCTAATGAAGTATCTGGAATTTTTATTTTGAAGTCACAATCTGCATCTCTAGCTAAGAGACGCAGTGAGAGCACACAAGTCCCTAGCATTTCCCCTTCCTAACCAATGCAAGGCTTGTATACAACACAAGAAAAGGCTACAAAATAAACTCAAATCCCCAAATAAAAGTCTCATGACAATTGCAGCTAAGTCTAATGAAAAGCAACTCTGAAATAGTTAAAGCCTTTCCAAATCTCATTACTGTCTGTAAGGAATACATGATCAGAGAAGAGAGATGTGTCTTTAGTACAGAACCGCACGTTTAACTGAACCATCACAGCTCCACACTCAAGGCTTAACTATTTGACTTCAGATAGTTTCAGAGACAGGGCCTTTCTGTATTGGATAGTTGGGTTTTATACAGCAGTCTCTGTGCATACTCACCACCTGCCCCTCTTTGTTTTTATAAACTGATTCCATGATAAAAGTCATTTAAAATAACAAAACCGAACAACTGTCAAACTACCACTAATACGAGCCTTCAAACAGGTTTCCATTTCATAAATCATTTTGGTGATCTAGTTTCACACCACCCCAGGGAAAGTTACACGCATAACAGAGAAAATTCACTATCAATATGCAGAGATCATTTGGCAACAATATCGCTACTAGTAAAGACCTGTGCAGTGGCATCATGATTTCAGTGCATTGCATACGCAGGACAGAGGAGCTATTTAAACCAAATGCATTAGCTCTAGGCTTGCAAAGTCATCAAAAAACAACCAGTTCTGCTTAAGGTGCTTGGTCACCTACTCCTCCCTCGACCAGTATATAAGAGGGCATGAGGAAGAAAACAGAGCATTAGTGGTGGGTACTAACTTGCCACCCTTGCTAGAAAAGTAATTTCAATCATTTTCAGAAGATTTGCTAATGACCCCAAAGGTTCAGATAATGAACCCAAAGATTCAGAGACCGCAAATATTTAAGACATTCCTCTGTTAGTTGAAACTTTTTCATGTCTCCTGTCCAAACACATTAACATCATTATTATTTTGTACACTACGCACGTGTTTTCAGGTATTTATTATATTAATGCTTCCATTATTTTGTAATAATAACCTACATTTAAACTACTTCTGATAATTTCTTTGCATCTTAATAAAATGAATTCTCCTATTCTGTTTACAAGTTCTGATGTTTCTTTCCTTTGTCACAGACTTCTGCTATCAGTGGTCAATGGATGAGACCAAATATTAGTCTCCAAGAGGAGGAAAAAAAACACAAAATCAGTGAACTATGATCTGGGTGTGCATGTATAGTGGGCTGTATTTTCTACCTCTAGCACATTTCCTTGTCCTGAAGCTCAGATGGTCACAAATAGCTCTTAGCCAATACTTCTCCTCTGGAAATTCATCCAAGAGCTAATTTCTCATTACAAGAAATTCAGGCTCAGGAATTTAATCAGCAACCAAAGCAGAGGGGCAAAACAACTGTCTCCAAAGGACTCCTTACAAGGATAACCTCCTGAATGAAACTCTTCTTACTGACAATTCTGATATTTCTAAAACGAAAGTACAGCTGCAGTGTATGGATGCCTGATACAGTACAATACAATTCATGACTTAATACTATATATTTCTCGTGCTCCAAGATCAGAGACTTTTCCACAGCTCATATTTCCCACGTGAATTATTTCCTCCTCTCATCAAATAACCTGAAATACTTTCAAAAAGAATAGGAGTAAACTGAGCAAGATTGAATTTACTCACTGGTTATCTGAAGTTATCAACTAAAGCAAGTATTTTCATCATAATTCCAGTTATACCTAACATGAAATGCAGAACTAGAATTCCTGTAAGAAGGCTTCAGCTGAGCTTCTTCTGTGAACAATAACAAAAACGCAGTAGTCAAGAGAGGACATTCAGGATTGAGGAAAGAGATAACTGAGAGCAGTCAGACCCCAGTCGGTCATTTTACCAACAGGTAACCAACTGTCTTTCAGCCAGAGGCTCCAAGTCTGCAAACAGCACCGTGGTAGGAATCACTTGACTCCCCTGGCTTTGTACAAGCCAGTTAGCAAAAACAAGGCGTACATGGCTGATCCTGCATCTCTCATTCGGTCAATCCTTCCTCCCATGTGTCAGCAGTAATGTCTTAGAAATACCAGCTGCACTTTACATTCTAAGAATTTCAATTAACACAGACCAGAACCGTTGCATTTCCCCAAAACTTGCACACAAAATCCCTGGCTGTTTTCGATGGTACCACCTGCTCCCTGCTTCCCCAGCCAGCATCCCCACGTACTTGTCATGCAGCATCCCATACTACTGCAAAGGTCTTGAGCTGGTAGGACGGAGGCAGTTGATGGGTTTGTCACCAACATCTTGGAGACCAGTTTAGAACACAAAATTTAAAAGCTGCATTAGCTACAGGTCCTCTGTTTATGCTGTGTGTCAAGAGCTGAGTCAGTAGAGAATGTTTAGATAGAAAGAGATGGGGAAATTTTGTAACACTCCCTATGTGATTTAGAAGGCTCAATATCGCTGTGTCTTACTCACTTAGATGTAACGAAAAGCTACTTTTGGCCTGTTTTTTTTGTTCTTCCATTAGATGTAACTACAAACTATTACCCTAAAATTTATGCACAAATATCACTTGTCAATAGGATGTTAAGAAGTAGAGAAAACGTGCAATTTTTACCAGTCGGGCTGTGAGAGAATTTCCCATCGCACTGTGGCACACATGCAAAGCTTCTCAGCAACTTGTTCCACGACAATGGATTTGCAAAGCAAGAACTGAGGGGATTATTTGATTCAGCATCTAGTCAAGTGGCCAATTCCTTCAGCAATCAATACTAATCAGCAAGCTAAAGCCTTGTAAGGAAAATCAGACAGAATCTGAATCCTTCCTGCTGCAGCAAGCAGGGCTCTGAGGCCTTATGGTCCAACACAGACACCTCAGCCACTGCAATTTTGAAGCACGAATTTTATCTGGGGTTCAAAATATACCCCATGCTTCTTTCCAAATGCCAAAATACAAAAGCTCACCTTTTCAATGAAATTCTGAGAAGAAAAATACATACATACAACTTGGGTCTAATATAATCTATTTATTGCTTTGCACTTCAGCTGTGCAGAAAAGACTAAAACGAGCACAGGGGACCAGGGGATAAGACCAATACATTTTAGAGCAAAACACGGGCCATCTTCACACACACAGTTTCTGCATTAATAACATCAGGAATTTTGCTTTTCCCTATTATTCATATATTTCAGGAGGAATTATTAAGAAATATGAATTACGTAGCTATGACAGTATGCTTGGGGAAAGCTGAATGTCAAAACTTTAATAAGAACTTTTGAAAAAAACCAGCACCTTTGGGGTCCTTCAGGAAACAAAACAAACAAACAAAACCCACCCAAACAAAAAACCCTTACAAAAGGGATTCAGGCTAGGTTTTCAAATGCTGCTTCTGTTCGGTTAAAGCCTATGTTTCATGCACTTCTATCTCCTTTGGTATCATATTAAAACAAGCCTTCAGATCATCAAGCAGACCAGAAGGCCTTTGGCAGCTGTTAAGGCCCAGTGTTTGAGTTGTGTTTTAACAAACCTGTGAGCCCTTGCTCATGTGTCTTTAAAAAGCAGAAAGTACACAAATCTGTTTTCCCCTCCATTATATGGTCACTCCAAATCCCACTGCAATTACTAAGTAATCCTTGGCATAGCTGTATGAAAATGACCAAACCTACATTCAAAGAGAATAAATTGGCAGGCAAGCCATGGTGACTGGGTGGAGGGGGAGAGCTGGAAACACATTGCCTCCAGGAGTGCCACACACTTCAACAATAGGGCAGAAATGGGACAATGCAATGGTCTGGTAGAACAGAATGGCTTGTCTGTGTTTATCGGGGGACAGCTTGCTTGGATAACAGGAAGCATAATGACTTCAAGCTGTAAGAGTAGCCAGAATCAGAAGGAAAAGTACTTGGGTTTGGGATTCCTAGAACACAGCTGAAGAAAAAGGGTGAATTTGTAGCTGTGGACTGTTCTGCAGCAATAAGTCTGGCAACGAGGAACAGCTGGGCAAATCTGAAACAAAAATACCAGCTTTCCCAGAAATTCACCTTCAGACCCAGCAGAGTTTGACAAACTGACAAAACCTGGATTTTTGTACGTTAAGTAAAGCTTTAAGAACAATTCAGACATGTATTTAAGTTACTGTGAAAAAATATGACCAGATGTTAAATGCTCTGCACTGAGCCACTGCTAATCTGCTAGCACACCCAACACTCAGTTCTGTGCCCCACTCTTCATTCACCAAAACGTACACCAATTGTTCCCAGCAGACAAATCATTTCTTCCACAGCCCTTTTAAGATTGCAGACACGTTAATATAAATGTGGATACATTACAGATACATTCATGTTTTTATAAGTTTAATATATAGCTGTACTTTGTACATATTTACATGCATTTGCTATATAAATTCACACTTGTTTATGCAGAATAAAAGCTCAACATTTTAGAAATGGCCAAGTTACAATTTTTGCACTAGGCAATGATGATTAAAGCCTGAATATTTCATAGTAGTGAATCACACTGCCAAGTCTCTAGAGACCAGAGCAATTTGAATTGGCATAAACGAATGTTTCCCAGTCTTCTGCTGATTCTGTAATGAGTTATCTTCCAGACCTGCCAATCATTTCTCGGAAGGAAGCCCCACTCTCCAGCTCTTTAGCTTTATTCACCACTCACAAGTGCTGGGAAGGCTGTGTTTGCTTCCACATGTGCAACTGCTGCTGTCTCACAACAGCGGCTTCTCTACACTTTGGCCCTTTTGTCAAAGCCATCCATGCACGTCCTCAGCACTCTCATGACCCTTGTCTGCATAAAGCCCATTCTCCCATCAGCTTTTATCTTCCCAAATCACCAAATAAAATAACGTCTAGATCAGCAACGATGGAAAAAGAATGCAAACAAAGCAGTTTCAATCCCTGTACCCACATTTAAACTGGCTGCCCTCTAGACACAGACCACGAGCCTTTTCATGCCAGCAGCTCTGCCAGTGAAGTCTCTGGAAGCCTTCTGATCTCAAATGCCAAACACATTCCCCTGGTGATACAAGTTTAACCTCATGAGAAGATAAGGAAAGGAGCTGCTACACACATGTTAGAGTTGATGAGCAACAGGTAATGACTGGAGCTGTGCCAAATTTGGGTAACACCAGCTTTTCTTTCTTTTTGAAGGTACATACGGGTTCACACATTCAAGTTTCCTTTTGAGTTTACTGTGCAATTACCTGAACTTCAACCAAAGCTCTGCCAAAAAAGCAGAGTTGTAGGGACTTGTACAGACTTGCCTGAATGGCATAAGAACATTCTGGCAAACATGGATATAGTTTTGCTTGGGGGGTTCAAACAAATACACTTGCAGATAACTATAATGGATAGGAGGTTAAACCAGAGACTACTAAACTCAGACAATTTTTTCTTCCAAACACCGACATGAAATTGCCAATCTGCTTTATGGCAATACACTGATTCTAAGGTTAATGAAGTCAAAAGTTTTGGTTCTACATTAACGCAGACAACACAAATTTTGCTGATACTTAGGCTCTAACTTGTTGGGTCCCTAGAGGTCTAACCTGTAGGGAGGACTCCTACAGGTCCTCAGCCTCCAGTTCTAGCAGAACATTTTACTTTTACCTTAAAATGACCTTATTTAGGAGAGTATTGAAATTGCTGACAAGACTCACTGCTTCAAGCTGGCATCCTCCCTCCTATTACCATCAGTGCATTTTTATTATCACACAGCTGTTATTTTTTTGTGTTTTAGCTTTGTATTTGGCCATTTCTTAAGGATTTCAAGCACAAAATCCAAGGTTCAAAGACTATAGGCCAAAGAACGAAAACAACAATGAAAAGCACAGAAATGCATTGATTTATTAAGTTGTAACAGGTGTCTTCACATTATGGATACAGTGACCCTGAGTGTATGCATATTCCAGTATGGTGGCTCCAAGAGCTGAAATAAAAAGAACAAAAAACAAGGTCTTTTCACTCATTCTAACAACATCAATGTCAGCCTGTAAAATCACTGTATTGAGTAAATGAGTTAACAGAAATTTAAGTTTTTGTTCTGGAATGGAGAAACAAGGAAAAGGGCGACTTGCAATGGAAATTACTGGGAGTAATAACATAGTAATAGAAAGTCAACAGCATTTTTAATTTATGCCAGCTCCCAGCCCCCCAGATGCTAGCAGCTGTTCATTAATCCATCAGTTTTGAGGTCCCATAAGCTACCTCTCCTCCCTGCAACTCCAGCTGTGTGGAGAGGAAGCACAGGAGCTCTCTGAAAGATCACATTGCTTAAACTGTTTTCAGTCCCCTAGGAGTAGTGGTCTTGCTCCACCCTTTTTATGACTCATTTTATTTTTAAGTGAGACACAAGACAGTCCTTGATCAAATTTTCAGAAGTTGAAACTTCAGTAACACCCTGGGAGAAAGCCTGAAACGCCTAAATAAATCAAAACCACACCGAACTTGTATCCAACACAGCTCTGTTGTCCATTTCCTGACAGCTTCTATCTATCCAACAAATTACAGCCAATTAAGTCCTTTGCAAGGAAAGTTTTCTTTACAGTAATGCCGAAGGGGGGCGCGCGGCGAGAGCTACAAGGCATTACTCCAAATGTATTAAAATAATTAATCTATCAACGAACACCACTGGAAATTGCCTTGGGTTTCTCCAAAGGACTTTAGTTTTGTTACTGTATGTAATTATAGTCATCAAGAGTTCCTAACCAGGTTCTGCAAACATAAGTTAGAAAAAAGGAACTGGATTCTTCTTGCAACTCCCAGGTCCTTCCCTTCCACTAAAAGAAAACATTAAAAAATTGACATGTAGATCAGTTTACTCTGTTTTTAATCTAAGAGCCTCACATATGAGAAACACCAAGCTCATAACTCCACCAGTGCCTTACTGCAAGAATGCTAAAAGAAAAGCTCAGCTTCTCCATAGCCATACGTCCAAAAAAATGAGCAAAGTCAAAAGGCAACTGGACTAGCAACCCTGAAACACTGATTTCAGAATTCATAATCTTGAAAATGTGAACTTAATAATAAATAAGTACTTGGAACCTTTATCATGCCTTCCCAATTCTACTATCTCCTCACTGTTAGTCTAAAGCATTTTGCTTTCAAATGATGCAAACTTTATGTTCCTGAGAAATGCTTTTATTAAAAACAGTTTAGTACCTGGTGATGCAAATGAGCTTTATTTTCCTCCTAAGGAAACTTTGGTGACATTGTTGAATACCCAGACACTTAAATGTTAATCTAATGGTCAAATCTAAAAACACTTTCTGAAAAAAGGTAAGTTACCACTGAATAAAAGCAGGTTATATGCTCATTTTATAAAGGCCTTGATTCACGGTATTCCATAACCTATCAAGCAACTATGTTTTTCTTGAAGAGCTTTCAACCGTTTGAAAGAGAGGCACAGAACAGAAGCAGAGACTAAATCATGACAACTCGCAGGCCGCCCCAGCAGTGGGTGACAGAAGGAAGCGCACGCCTTTTATTGCCCCGCTTCCACTGCTTCCCTCACTCTGCTAACGGCACAGCGCCCGGTCAGAATCCAGGCCTACACTTCGTACTTTCCCAGACAGGATGCCATCATCTCTAGGATGTAAATAATGCATTTGGATGCCCATAACCTGTGACTCGGGTAACCTCCACTGCTTTTTAGATTTTCCGGAAAGTAGATCCTCAAAACCCTGGAACTGAATCAGGGCTAAGGAGAAGGCCAGAAAGCAGTAGCAGCACATCTTGCAGGACAAAGAAGGGTGCTTCAGACTAAACTTCCTTGTTTATCACCTGTGTGATCCCTGCACTCTGTTTAATATGAGCCTTCGTGCCTGGCCTAAATTCAAGTGAGCATTGTAAAATATTAAAGAATAGTTTTCAAAAGACTTTTTAAGCTCTCAAAGAAACTTCTGTGAATCGCATGGTACAGCACTTAAGCACCAGAGAACAGGCTGTGAGTCCCAAAACAAAGCTAGCTTATCTAAACAGTATGATTATGTACGATTTCAGATGATTCTGGATAAAGAATACAGAGAAGTGTTTTGCTACAACGGTATACCCTGAAATTAAAGGACAGCTGTAGAATTAAGCATTCACTGAAATGCTCTGTTGGGTGGAACAACAGCTAAAAAATTATATATATTAAATTAAGGACAAAAAAAACCCCCAACCCAAACAAATAAAAAAACCCCACCCCATACTGTCCATCATTTTCACTACAAGTAGCATTTTGAAGTAGACCACCAATTTCAATTCTTGACTTTTTGCCAGAGAGCTTTTGCAGTATGTTTCTCTCAAAAAACCCTTATCTCTGAAGGCTAAAACAAGCTTGACAATAATAGTCAGATGGCATTTATCTGCACAACACTCAGTTACAGACCATCAATATTTATTAGATCTAAATCTCAAGCCCTCTTCCAAATTACAAGACGTTATATAAATTCATCTTACTCAAGATATTCATCAACATATTTTCTAACTTTGATATCAATACAACAACATACACCAAGTACCTCTTGTCATAGTCAGCAGCTGTTTGCATTCAGCTTTCTGTACCTTAATCTTATATTTAGCTAAGCTAACAAAATTGATATTCTAGCTTCCTCTCTTCTCACACTTAAGCTTCAAGGTAAAACCGTATCAGGTTAAAAACATAAATAATAAGTTATTACTAACATATAGAACTTGCATAGATCAGAGGAAAACAAAGCATTTGCAGTGTAAAATGCACTGGATGTTTTTAAAAATGCAACAAATTCGGAAAGAACTTCCAGTTACAATGTTAACCTTTGGATCTTCAAAAAAAAAACAGCGAGGCAAATACTTGAGAAAAACTATAGCAAATGATACCTTTAGAAAGAAAGAACAGATTTTTATAGGGCTCCTTAAAACTTCAGTATTGAATTGTACAGTGCTCTGATATTTTCACCAACAGTTATGTCACTACATGAAGAATGTAGAGCCACAGACCAAGTTCACTGGCTCCCCTCAAGCCCAAAATGAGACAGCATGATATACTTACAAATTCCTGCCCTACTCCTGAAATTCTTATGCCACCAAAGATATTCCTATACCCACTTGCTGTTAGGAGGCACAGAGGGTGTGATAAAAGCAAGCCAGCAGAACACCTGAGGGTTTTCAGAGTTTAATTCAGCAACTGATGATATTTAAGCATATGGTCAGTGTAAGCACTTTTCTGAGTAAGGACAAAATTAACATGTGCTTGACTGAACTTGAGCTCAAACAGACTTAAAATTTAACTCAAAACGGGCTCAATTAACAGTCACACAAAACAGACCTGAATATACTCTGGCTCTTCCTAAATACTTAGTTTTCAGAGTAAGCAAAACACTCTGCCCTCTCTTTTTAGACGTCACCATCAACGTTCACCAATTGCCCGACTGATTTAATGCCCAAATGTTTTAGAAGGGAAGAACACACTCCCCCGGAAGATGTGATATTGAGGATTTACCTCAAAGCAAATGGCTCTAAGACAATACTCACTTCACTCTTCCCGCCCAACACAAAGACTGCAATCTGTGAGAAGTTTCTTCCATAAGAAACAAATCCAATCAACCAAGTAAATTATTCTAAGCAGTTTTAGGATAAGCTTTATTCATTTAGTATCAGAGTAAATCTTATTAAAGGTATAACTAATAAACTCTTGCCCAGTTCTGAAGCCTGTAACTAAAACACCCGGAATGCATGCCTCAAGACATCAAAAAATAGAGTATGTACATACTTAATGTTTTTAAATATAGTGCATGGTGGCACACAATGGCTCAAGGACAACAGCATTATTCTGCAGTGTCAGTAAGCTCAGTGAAACAATTTAGACAAATAAGTGTTATCTTCTGCTCATCAACAATGATAATTTAACAGTATTTTTCATTCCTGTAATACAGAGAGAAAACTAAAGCTAAGTTTCAAGACCAATGATTACATGATGTATTTTCAAAGAGAAACAAGACAAAGGCAACTTAATCTTATTTCTGCCATTTTCCTTCTTGGAAAAATCTGAACTTTTAAAAGCTCCATCTCTTTGCTTGTTACTACTTTGTCTTTCCATCTCAAAAAGGATATGAAAATCAGTTGTAATTCAAGGCTAATTCAGTCTCTAATTAGTTTGGAATATTAAAGGGTCTGATCCTATGTGTTAAAACTAATTTTTATCATGTCTGATACTTCACGGGTGTGTCATATTCTTGCTAATCTGGATCAGCACTTTTGGCAAAATTTTATTATGCGCAGAGTACTATGGAGAAATTTCAAATATCAGATCTTGTGACAATGCACCAGAGAGCAAACATGAAAATAAAGCAGCTCAGTTGATTCAAGAGACAGAAGTTTTCTTCCCAAAAGAGAATTAGAGAAGACAACCCCCTTTCAAAATTCTACGTCAGGCTGTCCTTTGACCTTAGAAAGGGACAGAAATATATATCTATTCCAAACTGTTCATTCTAACCACTTTTCTTAGATG
This sequence comes from Mystacornis crossleyi, assembly GCA_013400655.1. NCBI lineage: Eukaryota > Metazoa > Chordata > Aves > Passeriformes > Timaliidae > Mystacornis > Mystacornis crossleyi. The sequence goes on from VYZQ01030550.1 coordinate 125,815, forward strand.
CTGCACTTGACAACTACAAGTAAAATAGAACAGAGATCCTCTTTATTCTTATACCTGGTTTCAAATCAGTTGCAGCCTACAGAATAGCACAGACAGATTAAAAGAGGATGAAATATATGTTCTACTGGAGCAAGTTTGGTTTTCCTGCCATGATGGGTCTATTTTTTGGGGTTGTCTCACTGGTAGTGAACGCACTGAACCAAAGGAAATGCAAAATTTTGTACTCCCATGACAAACTCTCATCTTCCATCAGCAGCACCTACTTTAAAAGCAGCTTGAAATTTACTCTAGTCTGAGCCATTAGACTTCGGCACATTTTAAGATGTAAGGATGTTCTCAACTGATTGGTACTATCTCAGTGTAGCAGTGGGTGAGTGCAGTGACAAATCACTTTGCCTCTGAAGAGAAGTTTCTTTCCGAGATGTGACTGGTGCAAGCCAGCTGATCAGGCACTTGTTCATCAGTCCAAAACCATCACAAGGCTTGGCACCACATTCAGTATTTCCAGAAAGGAAGCCAGGTATATGTTAATATGGATAGAAGTAACCAGACAAATGAACACAGGCCAAGGGAGTAGAGATGCACGTTCTACATCACCCCTCATTAGACCTACCTCAAAGGGATGATGCTCAACCCGAAGAATCACAGAATCAATTAAGGTGGAAAAGACTTCTGAGATCTTCAAGTCCAACCTATGACCGAACACCACCTTGTCAATCAGACACTGAGTGCCACATCCAGTCTTTCCTTAAACACCTCCAGGGACGGTGACCCCACCACCTGCCTGGGCAGCCCGTTCCAATGTTTAATCACTCTTGCTGTGAAGAAATTCTTCCTGATGTCCAACCTAAACCTCCCCAGTGCAGCTTAAAACTGTGTCCTTTCGTTCTGTCACTGGTTGCCTGGGAGAAGAGGCCAGTTCCCAGCTGGCTACAACCTCCTTTCAGGTGGTTATAGAGACTGATACAGTCTCCCCTGAATCTCCTTTTCTCCAGGCTAAACAACCCCAGCTCCCTCAGCTGCTCCTCACAGGACTTGTGCTCCAGACCCTTCCCCAGCCCCGCTGCCCTTCTCTGGACACATTCCAGCAGCTCAACATCCTTCCTAAACGAAGGGGCCCAGAACTGGACACAGCACTCGAGGTGTGGCCTCAGCAGTGCCAAGTACAGGGGGATGAGCCCTTGCCTGGTCCTGCTGGCCACACTATTGCTGATTCAGGCCAGGATGCCATTTGCCTTCTTGGCCACCTGGGCACACTGCTGGCTCATGTTCAGCCTGCCATCAATCAGTACCCCAGGTCCCTTTCTGCCTGGCCAGTGTCCAGCCACTCTGCCCCTGGCCTGTAGTGCTGCAGGGGGTTGTTGTGGCCAAAGTGCAGGTCCCAGCACTTGGTCTTGTTAAACCTCCTATCATTGTATTCAGCCCATCTTTCCAGCCTGTTCGTGTTCCTCTGTAGAGCCCTCCTACCCTCCAGCAGATCAACACTCCCCCACCATCTGTACATTTTCCTCCACATCACACATTGAGAAACTGAAACCTATAACCATTACAACAGGGGGTTGAAACTTGAGCTCCTGTTTGCTGCTCTGGCATGCCCTGAACTCCATGAAAACATCCACTTGAAGTATTGTACCGGCCAGAAATTTGACTGACAGATTTTAACTCCCTGAAATTTTCATGCCATGCTGAGGTATAACTTCACATACTCTGGGTCTACATCTCTGCAGCAGATAAGATTCTGCTCATCTTCTAACAAAATCACTAATTTTAAAAGAATGGTTTCACAAACTTCTACAAAAGGAAAGCAAGTGGACAAGCACATGCACTCAGTCTAAGCTGAATTTGATATTACGAGCCGGACTCCATGCTTTCTTTCACATAACACTCAGCCAGCTGTACGGTTTTATAAGGTGCCGGAGGAATGCATTTCCTGTTATCTGAAACACATCACTTCTAGAGCACATGAACGACAGTTTGTGTCGAGCTTCTACAATAAACTAAGGGGGCTGTCAAGTCTGATGGCATATTAGTTTGTCACTTGTAACAGGCAAAGCTGTGTGAGCAGATTAGACAATGCTACATAATTTAATAATTTTATCATGTATTCTACTTGACATTACCAGCTATTCCTCATGATTTCATCTGCCTATGAGACTACAAGCCAGATGCAGAGCCTTTTTGCTAAAATGAATACTGTCTATCCATACACAAACAACACTGTCTAACCCATAAAAGGCAAGCTTGGCTTTCAACACCGAAAAAAAAAAACAAAAAACCTTCAACTTAAACTCCTGAAAACTCATACATGAAGGAAAAAAAAAAATTTAAATCATACCATACCAAAAAGCCTCTGACAGCATAATTTTAAGAAAATCAAGTACATAATATATAGAACTATATA
>VYZQ01030550.1:129256-141944 GCA_013400655.1 Mystacornis crossleyi
AAAAAAAAAAACAAAAAACCTTCAACTTAAACTCCTGAAAACTCATACATGAAGGAAAAAAAAAAATTTAAATCATACCATACCAAAAAGCCTCTGACAGCATAATTTTAAGAAAATCAAGTACATAATATATAGAACAATATATAGTATATAGAATACAAATATATAGAAATCCTATATACACAGACACCACTATACATGCATACAGTTATCATGAATTAAGGAAATAGATAGTTATCAATGAGTAGAACAAGGGGAGGCACCTACATGTAAACCAGCAACTGTGTTTTAAAAAGTAGCAGCACATGCATGTAATTGCAACCATTGTAGCTTGCTTTCTAAACACAGCTTCCAGTTCTAAGGCTCCAAGGAAAGTGGGAACAGACAAGAGAGGAACAGAGCAGTTTAGGACCTCAGGAGGAGGTCCTGAAGACACACTGAGTGAACTACTTCAATGGGAATGAAAACCTTCCCTTGAAATACTGTTTCAGAATTCTTTACTCTGCATATTACTAATTTCAAAATACAGAAGGAATAAAAATTAAAATATCTTCCTCCAGTTCTTGTCCACTCGACACTTCTCTGTAGGTATTCAGGATGAAAAAACTGTTTTTGTACAGATACAGAAAAATCCCAAGGGGGAAACGCGGGCCAAAAACTTTTGCTCAAACTTTTGTTAGTTGACCACAACTCACAGAATTGTAGCTAAAATGGCAGCAAATACAGGAGTGTGGATAAGGCATTAGCCAAATCCAAGCTACTGAAAAAGCACTGGGTTATACTGAAAAAAAAACTCTTCTAAGTCTGGTATCTGCCCATAGAGAATCAGCCCATCAAATTTTTAAAGGGCATTTCTTTTAACTAAACTCTTGTAATATATTTTATGCAGAGCTACATTACTAATAATTTCCATGGGATTTAACGCAGGAGAAGTACCAATTACATTCTCTCTGTAAGAATCTGCGGAGGTAGAAAACGGGACAAATCATTATGCTTTCAAGGTTTTTCTATAAAGCATCTGCACAGTCACTTTGTTCATGTCAAAAATCCAAACAAGAAAAGCTGTTTCCCCCAAAGTTTGCTGAGATGACAAATTAACAAGAACTCTGCACAAGGAGTTACACCCTCCCCTGCAAGAGCAGCTCAAAGTGTGCACCCTGGTCCTACATTGCTTGCAAGCAGCTTCAACTTCCTCAGCCAACTTTGGCCCAGAGCCACCCAAAGCTATTGCTAATGTGATGCAGTCAGAAACTTATCCTTACAATTGGCAAGGGCTTGTTTTGTGTTTCTAGAAACCTGTACTGGTTTAGCCAAATTTAGAACTATATCCTCCGGGAGAGAGGGTAGGTTACAAACCACCCCTCCCCCCACCAGGTTCGGGGAAAAAAACCTCATTTCCTCGAAGGAAAGTGAAAGAGATAAACTATTTATTTAACAAATACACGGGTAAAGGATAATAATGCTAACTCTCACTGTGGAGAGAAACCTGAAAGATTTTAAAGTCCTTCCATGGGTGTGGTCACTCTCCTCTCTGAAGAGCCGGGTGGGGATCCCTCCCCCCCGCCCCACGCCAGTGGAAAGTCCTCCGGTGGACTTCTGATGTTCTGAACAAATCCAGAAGAAAAGAAAAAGGAGAAAAAAAACCCCAAAGTCCCAGGGAAAAAAGGAAAAAAAAAAATCCCTTTCCGTCTCTCTCTCACCAAAGAAACTGAGCTGAGAAAACTGAGCTGAGCTGAGAAAAAAACCTCCCCCCCTAATCTCTATGTCCTTGAAGCACCAAAACTGTTTCTTTTCCTCTCTTCTCTCTGGGGCTCCGTTTAACGGCACAGAAATCATGGTCTGGGCATAGACCGGTGATGGGGATATAATAGCATAGACACCCCATAACAAAACGTCATTTTGTTTTAAGAGCGTGAAGAGAGAAAAACTCACATCCCAACTTTGTGAACATGTAAATCAGTATAGCCCATAATGAAAACTTGTGTTCCTCACAACTCATAAGTGCAAAGTGCTCAAATTCAAATGTCCATATCAGTATTTACTCTTAGCAAACTAGTTGGTTTATTTTTTCTTTATATTGCAGATATTTGTGTCACTTTCCAGCTGTTTATGTAATTTTGATCTAAATCAGGGTTGACGGCAATTTGCAACATCCCCATTTGATTTTTTCAAGTAACTGCTCTAGGAAGTCTTTCAAATGGGTTATTCTGAAAGATACAGAGAATTCCTGATTTACTAAGCAATTTAAAACAAAAACATGACAAAAAAGAGGCAGAAGGATTGGAAAAGTCACTCACCCAGCTCCCTTGACGTCTCCCTGGTGTAGGCATTTAATCAGGATACTGAACAACTGCCTTGCTATTGTATTCAGGCAAGTTCCTTGATGATTAGTTCTGCTTCCAGTTTCCATCTGAAGTTATTATAATAACTAATAAATCACTAACTGTGTAACAGGTGATCACTGATCACATTACATTTCTGATGTGATGCCACCATATCCAAAACAATGTATTTAGAAGTGAACTTGCCTCTTCTTTTAACCTCTATCTCTGTTACTAAACATTAAAAAGGTGCAGCTATCATTTCAGTCACCACCAGAAACTGCAAGGAAGACCACATATGTAGTGAACATAAGAGACAGAAGTGACAGAAATTGATAAAAACTTCATCACATGGCTGACACCCCATATATCAAAGCCCTAAATCTCATTCTCTGCTTGCCTCCAATTTCCATCAAAGCCTGCCAGCTGCACATTTATTGAGAAGTTTGTGATCTGACAGCTACTGTATTACCAACATTAATGATGCATCAGTCTCCAGAATTACTGGGGAAACAGTCCAATTGATTTTATTATTATACAGAGTTCCTCACATTTCATTTCAGGCAGCTTCCTACCACAAATTTTAGCAATAACTAAAAACACTACACAGCTGATGCACAAAATGCTAGGGCGAAAGATGGTTACCACAGCTTCATGCCACTCCATTCTCCCTCCAGGAGAGCTCCAAATCACTCAGACACCACTGTGTAGACCATGAGTTATTGGTCCATAACTAAAAGGGCTTACACATTATGGGGTGATAAACAGTGCAGCACTAATATTCGCTGATTTGCCCAAGAAAGCTACAGACAGACACATGATGTCATCAGCTCCCCAAAAAAAGCAGTTTTCTCAAAGTCTTCTAAATCCCTGCTCTTGACACTCAAAAAAAATTCCCCCAGGGCAGTGGTGGGCAGGGGAGCAGGCAGAGGTAACTTTTTACATATTTCTGTACAGACTGAAATTGTTCCCACAGGTACCAGAAAGAGAACATACTTTGTTTGCAGCAAATAGCCCACTTTAGTCTGTCCTTTTCATCCTAGAAAGCTTTCTTCACTTAAAGAGTTAACAATCACAGATACTAAAAATATGCAATACACAAAATCAGCTTATATGGGCTTTTTTGTATCGTGACCAAACATTTTAAATATATACATAACTTGAAATTTCCAGTATCAGTTAAGAAAGAACCTCTATGAAATATCCAGCATTCATTTCCAGCAGTCCCCAAAGCTACTATGGGTTTTTTTCATTTGTTTGGGGTTTTTTAAGCCTGGCTACAATATCTAGCAGAGAATGCTTCCTGTCACTTCTTAGGTTTGGAAGAGAACACATAAATGCTGTCATAGTTTCAAGGTTCCCTATCTCTAGGGAAGGAGGGAGGGTAAGCAACAGAGAAATACAGTTTTCCTTCTCTATTTTTAATCTCTTAAATTCAACTTTTCCAAAGGTCATGAACAAAATATTTTTAAGCACTTGTTTTAACAGTGGTTTACTCACTTCCTTGGATAGACAAGGTCTGCAGCATAGTGACAAGAGAAATACATCAGATGGAACAAACAAGAACTGCTGAAGTAGAATGAGATCCTTTCACATTTACCTTTTCTAACTTGACAACAACAATTCAGTGATGGTGAGTTTTGTAAGAAATGAATTTGAGTTATTAAAGGAGATAGCCCTTCAAATGGATCAATACAAATGCTTTAAAAAACCTGCTACAAAAGAAAGTACTGTATCTGCTTCTATAGAAACTCCTCCCTAACTCCATAGCAAGATCTCAAATTACAAGCACTCCAGAAAAAAAAAAAAAAGGTAATGACTAGCAAATGCACAAAGAGTAGCAAGCTGCTTCCAGATATGTAATGCAACCCAGACCTTACACAAATAAGTGGTAGGAAATGCTGTTCCAGTTTTCTTTCTTGTTTGCTTGCAGTCCACTCTTTCAGGGACATGCAAGGTATTCATCCCTGAGGAACATGCACAAAGTCAGCCTGCATCCTTCTCCCAGGCTCTGCTCCCCAAGCAAACAGCTAACATATCTGGACAGAAGCTTTACCTATATTAATTATGGGATCACCTAAAATGGACCCCAGTCGTAACTGCGCTCAGATTCCCAAGTTTAGGTGTAGATCCATGCTCCACACTGCCCACCTGACACCTGCCAGAGGGACAGTTCAGCTGTGAGTAACACCTTACTGATCACAGCCTGCAAAGCCAAGGGCAAATGAAATGGGTCCTTGTTCGCTTCAGTACAAACAGTTCAGCAGCTCCCAGACAGATGCTGAAATGTCAGAGGAAGGGGCAGAGCAGACCAGCCCTTCTGAGCAGGAAATCGAACAGACAAGCCCAGCACACAAGATTGAGGGTGAGTTGGGTTTTTTGTTGTTTAGCTTTTGTGTATTTGTTTTCTTTTTTTTTTTTTTTTTTTTTTTTAATTCAACCTATTATGCACTTACATGTGTAAAAAACTTTCACCCATACTTATATCTGGCATCAAGTGCAGCAGATACTTTCTTCGTATTACCTTTTGGGGTAATCCAAAAGAAGAAGCAAATTGATCAGGAAAATACAATTGATTTGAGAAAGCAGAACTTTCCAACTATCTTCCTGACTGCAGTGAGCACAGGTTTAAATATCCACAGACAGTTTAGACAACAGTCACAACCAAACCTTTTTACTTTACTGGTACAGCTTACATTTAAACACACACATTAAGAAAACCCCAAAACATTACAATCATTTTATAATACAGGTAACAAATTGAGTGCAGGAAACCAATAGGGAATTCATTAACTTGGGAACAAACAGTTCTTATAATCAGTTACCAGAAAATACTCAGTGTGCATTTACAGGTTTATTCTTGAATCACTAAGTACAACACTAGGCACTAAGGTTGAATACCTTGGAGGGGCGGAAAGGGAACAAAACCCCTGAAGTATTTAAACCACCATCCGTTACTCCATTTCCTCGATCAAGAACCAAACTTACACTGTTTATTTGCGCATACAGTCAGTCCTGTTGTTAGAAAGCTGTTTTTCACCATGCAAAGTGACTTCTTCTGTAGCATGAGTAAGCTGATAAAAATCATGTTAAACTGGGACTTTTATCTCTCTTATACAGCTGGTGTAGATGCAGGCTGTCATACTGCTATTAATATTTCAGATTATTAAAAAGACTGCTTAAGTGGAAAATGCTTAATATTCATGAAGTCTCTTTAGGATCTGATTAGGTTCTTCCCCTTCCTCTGCCTTGTGCTTCATTTATTACATTTTTCACCTGGGCCAAAATATGAAACTACAAAACCACCATTCTTTTGCTTTTAGCAGACACCGAACGTTGCTAAATATAAAGGGTTTTCTGTCCTTTTGGAAGCTGGAAAGGAACATTTACTCAGCAGAAAAACATACACAGCTTTCAACTTAAACCAGCAAATGCTTTTAATGTGCACTCACTTATGGTAAAGGCAAGTTACACTAACGTAATCTGTTCTGATAAGCCATTATTACATATTATTATATTAATAATTAGGCTCCTGGGAATGGGCAGGAAGTACACAGTAATGGGAGATGGGCCCTGGGAGACTGCATCGACCAACAGCAGCCCTGAACCCCGCGTCCTCAAAGCAAGGGTTCATGACTACTGTGCACAGATTACGTGATGCCAAATAAATCATACCTCATGCCAAATAAATCCCCAGGGGAGAATGACGACAGGAAAAACCCAGGCCTAACAATGAAGGCCATGATTTGACCCGCATGGCAAATTCTATTATCATAGTTCATGCAGCTTTCTAAAGGGCTTAGTAAACGCATAAACGTCCTTAAAGTATTAACTTTATTTCCTAAAACAATCTTGTTCCATCGAAACCACTCCTTAAACTGTGGCTCCAGTAGGCCGCTGTATGAAAATGAACTCATTTGTGAGAGCCACAAACCTGAGCTGCATCCCGTCGGAGGCCCCTCGGCTGCCCTTGCCGAGGCTTCACAGAAGAGCGGAATGGTTTGGGTCGGAAGGGGCCTTTCCGCTCTTTCACTCCGCGAGGGGAACGTAGGGCCGCTGGCACCAGGGGGGCTGAAGCAGCCGAGCCCCGCAGGACGGCCGCCCTGCCAGCTCCCCACAGCCGCGGGGCCCGGCCTCAGCCCGGACAGTGCCCAGCCCCTGCTGCCCGTGCCTCGCATGGCTCTCCTCAGAATCCTTCCTCGTGACTTTAATTGCCTCCACTGCCTTCATTCCAGAGGTGATGAGGGAGCCTTACATCCCCTCCGCAGGGCTCAGAGGGACGTGGGGTGTCCGGCGCACCAGCAGCTCTGCCACTGCCCCTGGCACCCCCAAGAGATGGCTCATCCTCCTCATGCCTCCATTAAAAAAATAAGCAAACATAAAGCTCTTTTTAAGATAAATGTAATTAAAAAGTTGAAAAGCTGTCTCGATTTTAAGAGTTAACACACACAAAAAAAAAAAAGAAAACAAAAAAAGAGGTGAAGTAGCTTAAGTTCATCTCCTCAGTGGTAATAAATAAGGCCTAAGCTTGGAGGCAAAGTTAACCACAATTCTGGGACTCGATCCAAGTCTCCCATGACAATAGGAAAACATTAGAACTCTAACATTCAAAATATTATTTAACTTTTAAAGCCTTAGCACAGTTCAAAGTCTCCTTTGTGGAAAAGCGCTTTTGAAAATGTCGGTTGCCTTCCAGAGACCATTTCCTCCTAATCAGGCCCAGCATTATTTAAATAGCGAGGAATACCAGCAAGAATAGGAATCGCTTGGCTGAGCCAGGGAGGGAGAGAGTCCTAAAAATGACTGCAGAATTCTTAAATGCTGGTAAAAGGCCTAATCCTATATAATGATTTACAAAATGACAAGGAAAATAGATTTACTGTGACAGTTTGAAAGGAGACCAACATAAATAAAATTACTGCTCACATGGCGGCAGCCTCCCCACTGTCCCCCTCAGTGGTTGCAGCACCCATAACAGAAGCCCTTCACCACTCAGCCCTCCCTCACAGACAAAGCCAAGGAAAAAACAACCAAGCAACTTAAAAGCAAATTATTTGCTCCAAAGGCAGAAATTCTTTCCAAAGCACCAGCTTACTCTTACCAGTGAAGCAGTTCATATGTAATGCTTCTTTGTATGGTTAATCCAGATTTAAAAACAAAACAAAACAAAACAAACAAAAAAGACAACTTTTATCCCTCTCTCCTCACAAGAAAAACAACACCACAAAACTTAGACCCAAGACTTTTGAGCTTAAGTTTTATTCATTAAGTTTCCAACTACAGCACTACAGCTGCAATACACAGGGGTAGAGCATGGCATCAAGCACGTGGAGACCAAACACACTCAACATTTCTCTGGCCAGTAACTGCGACGTGGGTCAGGAAGGCCTAGTACCATTTATTTATGGCTTTTTTTATTATGTAGATAACGTACAGCCCCACTTCACCCTTTCTCTGCAGAAGGACAGACAAGGCAGCAGCAGGGCTGCTGGCCCCCGTGCCCTCCCCACCACCAGGCCCCTGTTGCTCTGCCGTGGTCAGCATAGCCCAGTTACGCAGGTGCTGAGGGACAAATTTTCCTCCGCTGAAGCGAAGCCATTCAGCTCCCAGCTGCCCGGAAAAACGCACCCAAGTGTGCTGGGGAGGGACCAGCTGCTCTTCCCTGCCTCCACAGCACCAGGCAGCTGGGCTGTTGCTGTCCACATTCAGACCCACCCCACATTAGCCCACACCCCCTGCTTCTGCATCCTCTTTTCTGCAGTCTGGATCCTTCTGCATCCATACTGAGGGGGGAACCCCTTCCCTGGAATGGGGCCACCCTCCTCCTTCTCCTAGATGTGACATCCCTTTATTCTGCTTTACTCACTGCCTCCTCACAGCCGGTGTCGAGCATCTTCTGTAATGTGAAATTACTGGATAAATATGACAAATGCCCCCTCCCCTGCAGAGCCATGCTAAAGACTGTAAGCAGGTCATTAACTGCCAAGGTCATCTTGTTTGTGAAAAAGAAAGGAAAACATTACCATTAAGACTCTAATATGGTAAAACAGCAATGACAGCAACAAGGAAACATAGGCTTAATGTTTCCTTTAACCCTCACTTAAAAACACATTTGAAGTCATCTGATTCAGCCACATGACTTTACAAATTACCATTCATTGAGCAGGTTTGGGCTGGATTCAGACCAGTTTCACACTTGTACAACACATGTACCCCAACATTTTGTGGAGTATCTGTTGAACCTTATCACAAAGCAGAAAGCAGTGAATTAATCTGGTGTTTCAAAACCTGTCATGAGGAGGGCCACCAATCCCCTCCCGCCCATCAGCTTTTAGGGCACATTACTGAACCTTCTTATGGCCATGTGGGACTTGCCAAGGTGCAGCCGCAACTGCCCTGCAATCCCCAGCAGACTCCCCAGCCTCCCCGCTTTCCTGCAGGGAGCATATAAATTTTTCTCCATCTGAGTCTTAACTACTGTTTGTCTGCAGACTTGTAAAATACACTAAGAAATGCCTAATGAGACACTGATCTGGCATCCAAATGTTCTCCCCCATGCATTTCCCCAGTGGGCCGTTGCCTGAGCAGCACACACGTTGAGGCTGTAATTTGTTTGCCAGCTCTCCAAGGAAGGAAGGAAGGAAAGTGGGCGGGTGGGTGAGAGCTGGAGTCAGTGCAACATCAGCACATGGCTGGCTTGCACATGTTTTCAGTCACTCACTACTAAGAAAATATATACGTATACACACACACACACACACAAACACAGAGAAAAATGTTGACGGCCAAATGAAGAGAGGAGGTTGCTAGGATAACATCACTTCCTTCACACCAGGAGCTAATAAAAGAAGTAAAAAACACAGCTCTCAAGACAAAGACTGATACATGCTAAGCTTCTGAGAGCCTATGAAAATACAACCCTTCCCAGTTCCAGATAGCTGCACATCTGTATTACCAGGGACCTGCAAATTATTTATCTTACAGTAGCACTGTAAAAGTAGCTTCTGCACACCAACTCGGAAAGTCCAGGCAAGAGATGGAAGATTGCATAATTAACCCTGTTTTATTACTGGGACACACAGGCACGCAGGCACTCCAAGTCTAAGCAATCTGTTCGAAGTTACTTTAGAAGTTTGGAGGGGAAGAATTAGCTGAATCAGACAACCACAGCCTGGAGTTCAGTGACCCAAAGCCAAGCCTCCTGCCCTCTAACTGAGCACTTAACTCTTGCCAGAGAAAGCCTGAACATGTAGACAAAAGTGTCCTGCCGGTTGGTGAGCTGTTACCTTGCCTGCTGCTGCCGGAAGGAGTTACACAGGCAGCTGGGTTTGCATTCTCCGAACGCATCTTTAATACTGCTGCACAAGGCCTTGCAGTGTTAAAAAAAAAAAGAAAAAAAAAAGAAAAAAAAGAGTATTTTTGAAAGGACTTTAAATATTTTAGAAACATGAAATAGGGTCCAGACTACAAATATTTACATACATGCTTAACTTCATGTGCAAGGAGTATGACTAAGTTTAAAAAACCATTTTTATGTCTAACCTTAACTATGTATATAAATATTTACAGGACTGTGACTGATTTTCCTCCCCCGTGCTCAGTACATCACCTGGTTCTTGACTGGCTGGGGTCAAAGAAGCGAGCTGATTTCTCACTGTCATGCATTATCCCTATCCTGCATTGCCTGGCTTGCTAACAGAGGAGGAACAACGGGGAAATCCAAAACCTAAAACTCCAAGCTGCTTTTAAGCGGTTAGCATTCTGCAAAAATACCGTCAAAGAACTAGACTGAAACTTGAATATTCAACTGTACCTATTCTGAAACCTCATGCAGATTAATTTGAGCATGTACTAAAGGGATGCTGTAAACCCATTTTGCTCTCTTTCAACAAAAACTCACATGGGAGTTAGTAACAAGGCAGCTCATGTGGCCTCAGTGGTATGCACACAGATAAACCTGTGACCTCTGCTGGCAGGGGCATTTAAAAGGCTTCAGGATTAAAAACAAAAAAATCAAAACAAAGCCCTAAAACTTTTCCTAGTTTAATCCAGGTTTTATTCACAATGATTAAAACTTGGAAAGATACAAAAGAAGTTCTGTGAGTATGAGCAGCAGTAGTCCCTTCTTGGTTCCCAGGGAGCAAGGCTCAGCCTGCTCTTCACCTTCCCCATAAACTCGTAGCATACAGATGGGAAAAAGAAAAAAAAAAATTTTAAAAAAATTGCTGCATGCAGCTCAATTTCCAGTATTGCAACAAGGCTCAATCAGGTTAAACACCATACTCGCCCCTTCCTTCTTTGGCATCAGTCACAAGAAACATTTAAAACCAGTAAGTTGTTGATGTTAAGGTGAACGTTACTTTTAGAGGTTTGTTTATGTGTTTGATAGCACTTAGGCTTCACTACTTTTAACTATTTCCTCCCATAGACCAGCTCATCTGCCTGTTTCCTCTGTTTGTGTAGAGTCTTTAATAGTGAAATAGGACTGAAAAAAATTTAAATGCTTTAAAGTGCATGCATTTTTGCTTTAAAACCACAAAGCTTGGCAGAGTGATTCATTAACAGTCAAAATCCCCCAAACCATTTTCTATTTAAAAGAAAATCCACTATTTATTTTGTACTTCAATATAAACAGTCTCTTCTATAACTTTTTATTAATTTGTAATACACTTAAGTCTCACCAATAACTTCTGAAACCTGTACAGTTCTTACAGCTACCAGAACACAGCATCCCATCAAAAAAATTCCAGTGCAAATTTCCCTAACATGATATTAATGGATGCAAACAGTCTCTTAACTTGGGTAAGGCTAGAGATGCAAAATCAAATGTCTGTGTACAAACTGATTCCAATAATATGCTGTGAGAGTTTAATATATTAATGAAAAGGATTTTAAACAATACAGTTTCTCTAAATTCAATCAGTGCTGCTCAACAGATACAGTTCTGAAATATCACAATGAATATTAATGGAAGATGCTTACACTGTGTTATTCTTGATATCTTGACACACAGAAAGATTTCAGTATGGTGATTTGTTTGGAATATAATTAAAAGAACCAATCACAAAAAGAAGAGCCAAAACCCCAGCAAAAATGAATCTGTGCTCTTGATTTCTAGAAATAGTCTATAAACTTGAAAAACTTCAAAGAATCTGGAGATGTTTGGAAGTCTCACTTTATGTTATTTGAAAATACCAAATTTTCAGAAAGAGCATGCACTGGGAATAGGGACTTGGTTCAAGCATTTAATTTATCAGTTGCCTTAAGAAAAATCAGCATTTTTCAAGAATTCTATTTTTAATAAAAACAAAATTTGGAAAGGAAAATTAATGCAAGACATGAAGGTATTGACAATTTCTGTACTCAACCATAAGTCACCTTACTTTTTTTTCTGAGGTCTAAGAATAAGTTTGATTTAAAAAAGAATTAAAATTAACTGGAGCTATTAAAAGCTATTTTACAACAAAGGTTGATGCACAAAACATCTGTGCATGAAGCTATCCGCTCTATTCCAATTTAAACATGATTTTTTTCATCAAAATCTTTATGCCATGTGGCACCCCAAACAGCAACCTACTCAAAATCTGTTCACATCATCAAGACAAAGTCTAGACCAAGGTCACTTGTGTTCGTATGTACTTGTTAATTTCAGGTATTATGAATGGTCCAGTAGAAAACTTCACTGAGATGGCTTAGAGTGCCCACAGTTAAATGCACACAAATACTGGCCAGTTTAAGGTTCTTCCTTGCTTATTATTTGGGGAAATTTTCTCCAATACCTGAAGATGACTGGTTTATTCATTTCTGTTCAACGGGGGCTCTGGGACTTCATTTGTGTAAGGCATGAAGAATGATAACTTCCTTTTATAACTAACCCATGCAAAATACACAGAGAGAACATTTAATTCCATAGGACCATGAGGAACCCCACAGATGTAACTCATCCACACCCACGAGCCAGCCAGAGTGACTTATTCCACACTCCCAAGGGGATATGGCCACTTGCAGTCTGATCTGTGAGCTCCAGCCCCCGCGCTCAGAGTAACAGAACACCTCTAAAAATACAGATCAAAGAAACACAGTGTGCCATGGTCTTTAGGAAACATAACAAAAAATCATTTAAAATCGCAACTAGCATTAAGACAACACGCTCAGTTTAATAATAAGGGTTATTTTTATTATCATGGTGCCCAGGAGCTCCAGCCACCAATCAGGGCTCCCACCACAGCAGGACTGCACACCATGCAAAAGGCACCCTTTTAGCACAGCTTCTTCTGTGGCACTTCAGCCCCCAAACGAGGCTCTAAAGCTGCAAAAACTGAGCAGGGAGCAGGAGAGGCACAGAGCCAGAGGCTGCTGCCAGCTGG
>VYZQ01030564.1:17516-28278 GCA_013400655.1 Mystacornis crossleyi
AGAAAAAAAATTTAAGAAGTACTTTATTATCTGAGAATATGTAAATACTTGCAAATGGAATTGCTTGAAATGACAGTCTTTTAAACAGAGGTAATTCTGATGGCTTCCAAAGCTACCAGGACCTGTTAGGCTGCCATAGTAGTGGGTGTTTGAAACACATGAGTTAGACACTCTATGGTCTTCTCTTACCAACCTTTTATAAAATCCTTTGAACTAATTATTTCATCTTTATTTAATGCTTATTTGGGTAATGTCTCCCAGTGTAGGTGAGCTGTTCTGTAGCACTGCTACAATTCTAAGGGAACTTCTATTCCAGATGAAGCCTGGGAGATGCTTGAAAGTCCCGTTAGTGTAAACAGCATTTCTCTGTCAGGTTTTAGAAATACTGTTAAGACAAGAGGATGTATGTTCTCACACTGACAGACTACTTAGAAGAAATCTTGCAAGACTGTTAAAATACTTGCTTTAGGAATCCTAGAGGATGTTAGGTGCTTGATTTTGTTAGAATTAAGGCATTAGTTCAGTCTCTCTCCAAGATTCTTTCAAGTTTTGCTTTTTCGTTCAATTGTATTCAGTACCTTTGAATGAAATTCATTAATACGCATTTTCAGAAGACGTGTTTCTGTGAAAGAGCTGTCCTGCACCGACAGATCCAGACAAAGCCTGACATACTGTTTCTTCTAATTTCGTCTGTGTTATTAGATGTCTGTATAATCATGGAAGCTACATATTCAGTATGTTTTAAGTTTGTTTTAAAGGAAGAATTCAGAATTTGAAGAACAGATACATGGCAGGGTCAGAGGTGGAAAGGTGAGTCAGCAAGTCGGTCTTGTAGCAGAACACAGCCAGGACATTTCTTCAGAAACACGTGTTTATTGGAATCAAAGGAAAGTGCTTGTATAAGCCAGACTTGCAGAATACTTGATGCAACAACTGGAAAAAATTACGTTAAAAAAAAATGTATGCTGGCAAAAATGATGCTATAGTGTTTTTTATTTGGGGCTTCTGAGCAGGTGGTCAGACTGGATGGCCTCCTGAGGTCTCTTTGGAGCCGGATTGTGTGTCTTTCTGTGTGCACATACATATGTGTATAAACAGATACAGTGATGGCACAAGGTTGGATAAGAGAGGAGGAAAGATTTCCTGAAGGCCCCAGATTGTGTGGTTGTACTGGGGTGGTGAAATGGTGCACTTGGAAGTGGTGCAGAGGGCTTGTGTTGTCACGCTCATGCTGGTGCTCTTAGTCACACTGGTGAGACTGGAGTTGGCATGTGAATGTGCCTGTGCTTGTCATACTTGTTGCTGCTTTTGTCTGTGGAACTGGGCTTAGGGAGGGGGGAAGCAAGACATTCTCTGCCTGTTTTGTCCACTTGCAGGTGTAATCTTTGGAGAGGTGATGATGGAGTCCATATACTGTCTATTGTGTTGTTACCATCTGCTGCCCAACAGACATGGCTTCCCATGGAAATCAGTATTTATTTAAAAAAAAGAATACCAGTTATTCATGCGGGCATCTTTTAAAGCTTTTTTCCATTTCAGTGAAAGATCTGTGAAACAACAAGAAATAACAATGGGTGGTTTGTGCTTAGGAGTGTTAATAGTGTTAAAAATCTTAATTTCTACCATATTAGAAGTTTAGCTGGCAGCTGTGTTGCAGAAATTTACTGGTACGCATTGAGGGTGTGTATACACACATATACACTTCTATTTATATAAAATATATTTCCATCCTTTTCTGTACATTTGTTTACAGAGCAGTCTTTAAAGTTTTGTTTTGTGTTCGTTAGTTATAGAAAAAGATTCCTGTAGAACAGTAGGCTGAAAGACAAGGAAATTAAGAAAGGTAAAAGCAAATATATTTCAAAATGCAGTCTTTGTTCTAAGGCCGCGTTTTAAGTTATGTAGTGTTACAAGTTTGAAGTCTTTCCAAAGGACATTATCTCAATATTAGCTGTAGTTGGTGGGAAGTATTTGTCCTTATACTGGAGTGTCCTGCAGTCCCTTGTCAGCCGCGGTGAGTAGCAGAAGCTGTAAAGCTGACTTGGCTTGCTGTGAGCAGATTTTCTGAGAATAGGAAGGTGGGACTGTTCCCTCAAGTTGTCTTGCACAGTTTGTTCTCCTCTGATGCCCCTCTGTTCCACCTCCTCCTCACAGAGGTGTACATGGAGTTCTGCAGCACTGGGAAGTCCAACCATGACTGATCTCTCCCTGTACTCCAGCACTCACGCATAATGGCATCAGGAGTTGTTGGATGATAAAATAGCCTTTAAAGCTCTGATTCACCTGAGCCAGCTTGGGTGAGAGAATTTCTAGGCCTGGTTTGTTCTGTTGATGGTGGTTAAATGGGTGTATAGGATGGAGTGATGTGCTTTTCTCCTGAGGAGCCCAGAGGAGTTTTCTGCTTAAGGTTTCTCCCCATGCAAAATCCAAGTGTTGCCCTTTGAGGTGATTGGACATTTGTGCAGGGCTGGATTAGCTCAGTATGTCTGTGATTAAATTGCTTTTCTTTTATCTGACTGGAAATGTTTAACAGGTTTAACCTCAAATCAACAACAGCTGTTAGTATGAATGACTCCTGAAATCCTGGATTCCAAGTATGTCTTAAATTGAAGTTAGTTTTTGTGAAAATGAGTATTTAAGCATTAATAAAAAGTTTTGCCAGTCATCTCTCTTAACTTGTTTCTTGGAACTGTGTCTCTATTTATTGTAAATGGAGAGCTACCAGTTAATTATTCCTTATTGTAATTAATGCAGTTGAGAAACGATTCCTGGCTAGAGGACAGTTTGGCATCTTACCTGGCAGCAGGGAAAGGCGGGGTGGCAGTCACTGCTGCTTTTGCCATACCTGTCCCTACAATAATTTTTGGAGCACCCCTGAAAACAGATGTTAAATTCAGATTAGAAAAAGAATGTTTTTTAGTCTTAGCGATGAAATGATGGCAGGAGCTGGTGCAGTAGTGCATGGCAATGTGTCTGTCTTTGGACAGTCTGAAGATTTACTGGTGTTCTGGGACCATTTTAACTAAAAGCTTTATGAGCACCTCAAGCCTTCAGTCATTTTCTTTCCCACTATAACAGTATTAGTTCTCCCGGGTTTCAGACCAAATGGGCACCTTTTTAAAAAAAAAAAATTTGCTTTGGTTGTGTATTTATTCATCTTTTAGGTCTTTTGCTGTTTCTATCAACAGAAGGAAATACAATTTTTTTGTTTAACTATTTCTAGGAGTTGTTTGTTTTTAATGGAGCAGAGTAGCAATGAGCTCATTACAGACAAAGGGGAAATTCCTCATTCGTCTTCTAATGTGCTGCTCAGGAGCAGCAGTGTGTTTTGTCTCTTTGCAAAATCTAGAAATCTTACCTCCACAGATCAATATGAATCTGCTGTACTAATTCATGTTCCCTCCTCTTGTGATAGCAAAAATAACAGCTTGGTGTATATGAGCAGTGAACTGATTCAGCTGAAAATAAACCTGGCAAATCATATAGTTAATTCTTAGCTAAATCTGTTTCCTGGTTCTTTTACCGTATTGTGAAATAAATTTTGGTTCTGGTCAAAGGCAAGAAGCAACAGTAAGGGCCCAGATGTAAGAAAATGGGACTGTCTCTTTTGGACTAGTTTAAAGTACTAATGTATTTTTTTTCTTGGTAAAGATTTTTCTCACGAATTTGCAAGAACACCAATGTAAAGTTATTTTCTCGAGTTTCATGTTGATACTTGAGTAGGGTATGTAGGGTAATCTGTGCTTTGGGTTAAATGTCTGCTTTTGCCAAACCTGCTGCTTCTTCTACTGGTTCTGACTTTTGGAATGTGAGAAAGATGCAGAGCAAAGCATCTCTTCCATATTTTCAAAACTTCTTGCTGAATTAGAGTTTTTTTTCAGGCAGGGATATTTCTTATTCAACTCTGATTTCTGCAGTCAGTTGCCCAGTCCTGATAGCAGTAAGGTGTTTAATTCTGTTGCTCTGCAAACATGGGCTGTTCTGTTCTTTTGGTGTGTCTGTCCAACCTCTTCAGAACGTTTCTTGGTAAACTTTTGTACTCTGGTCTGAAGTTCTGTGTTCTTAAACTGTGGAGTATATCATCCATGTCCTTCAAAAGCCACTGCTCTGATGTTTGGATATGCAAGGTTCTCTAAGCAGCCACATGGCATGCTTTATCTTGAAGGAAAAATGACAATTTGTTTCCTTTTTGTTGCCCTCCTGACTACTTGAGTGAAGCTAAGAAATTTTAAATATTTGTATAATAACCAGTCTGGTGATTTTAAGAGTAGTTACTCAGCAGAGGTTCCAAACCAGAAGTGTCCTCAGCAGTGTTCTGCTTCTGTGTGCTCTGCTCCCATCTTTAAGGCATGTTTGGTGATACCAGTCGGTTCTGATCAGTGCCGTGGGTTCAGTACTCCATGACAGCCTTCTTATTCTTTGCTGAACATCTCTGTCTCTTTGGCTCATCTTTCTGTCAGCACTTTTAACTGCCCCAAAGACACCTAGTGTTACCTGATATCGGAATCTGGCAGTTGTGCCATCCCTCTCCTGACCACCCCTTGCTGGGTTATGTGACAGGGAGCTGTGCCTGCCCCAGGCTCTTGGCCAGGTGGGAAGCCCAGCCTTTTCTGTCTGGGTGATGATGATGGTGGTCCTGTGCCTGTAATTGCATTCCCCAGTCTTCTGAATTACTGCACAGACAGGATTAATGTTAAGAACAGCTCTATTCTTTCATTTTAAAGGGTTGTTATGTGAGGAAGTGAAATGAGGTTTGTACCTGAATTCCCCCCGGTAAAGCTCACTTGCCTTTGAAAGAATTGTGTTATGTGTGTTCTGTAACTAATAGCTGGATTAGAAGTTAGGGTATAGGAAATAAATTTATCTGGTGCAACCCTTCTGGTGCTGATAAATCTGGATGATGTGCTTCTTGGGAAGTAATGAGGGCTGATAACTTGGAAGTAAATTAGGCAACTCATGTGGGTTTTTTTTCCCTTCTTTTTNGTCTTCAAAGGAATTGATAATCGGACACAGCAAGTGGTTGCTATAAAAATCATAGACCTTGAGGAAGCAGAAGATGAAATAGAAGATATACAGCAAGAGATAACTGTTTTAAGTCAGTGTGATAGTCCTTATGTAACAAAATACTATGGATCATATTTAAAGGTAATGTATAATATTTCACAAAGGTTTGCTAGAATGCTGCTAGGAAAATCATCTAAAATTAAGGAAGATTTATCCTGCCAGCTTGGCATTTTTAGTAGATTTTTATTTTTCTTTGAACAATTTTTCACTTCATTTTTCTCCTTTGCTGCTTGCTCTTTGGGGCTGGGATTTGCACAAAATGGCTACAGAATGAACAGAGTTGCAATTTTTGCCGTTGCTTTTGGACCTTGGTTTTCTCCCCTCTCTCCACAATCCCTAGCACAATTTCGTGGCCTTTCTGAGCAAGAAAAATACACCTTCATAGTTACAGAAACAAAAGCTGTTCCTGGTGTGGAAGGAAACCCTGCACCATGTAAAATGTGTTGGCAATTATGCAGCTTAGTAGGCCTGAGACAAAATAACACTGACATCAGCAGAGTTATGTAACCACTGTGTGAAATGTTACCTAAGGCATAATTTAACAAACAAAAATGAAAACCTATAGAAAACCAAAATGTTAAGACTTTTCACTTTAAATAATGCTTGTTTTGCGCTGCAGACATATTTTAGGTGACTTTAGAAAAATACCTAAAACCATTTAATAAAAGCTAAAGTTTTAATGATAATTTGAAGTATATTAAGTGTCTGGGAGGGGTTATTTGCTTGGGTTTGGGTTTAGTTTTTTTGCTTCAGTTTGGCAGGTTTTTCTGATTGGTTTTGGGTTTTGATGCTTGGTCTCCCTGTCAGCATTTCTGCTTTCTTAAGGTGTAGTGGGGTTTTCTATAGTTTAAAGACAGATTTCTGATAAGTGTTCTCTGTGTCATACTTATGCTGTATCTTTCAGTGATATATAAAAGTATTTGCAGAATTTATTTAGTAATATTCTTTGTAGATTTTGTTTTTTTCCTGTTTAAGTTGCAAAAGTATTCAAATTTTTATATTTTTTTAGTAAGTGGGCAAGTTATTTTTCCAATATTTCCAGCATATTTAGTATACTCCAAATACTAACTTCTCATTTTGGCTAATGTAAGGCAGCTGTAGTGGCTTTACTGGTTACTGAGAGTTCTTCAAACCCAAGCAAACACGCAAATTACCATTGATATCTCATTTTGGCTTCTCTTTATTGGGCTCAATCAGTGGGATTTTTGTTTTGTTCGTTATTAAGTAATAAAGGTCTGAGAAGAAGGATTTACTTTCCAACATCACAGTATATTAGAACAAGCGGATTCTTCTCAAGGTAACTTTGAATTCAACTAGTAAGGTTCCCCTGGAGCAGTGCACAGATGGTAATGCAGATCCAGACATGATCAGTCTTTTTTACAGTCCTTTATTTTTTGTGATGAGCTAAGTCCTATATCTGTTCTCCTGAATATCCATCATTTCAACTTCGTGCTGTAAAAGCCCAGTTGTTGTCCCTGAAGTACAAACAGGTCAAAGTAGCTCTTGGAAAATGTTTTTACTTGGAAGAGGCTTTTGCTTTGGAAAAGTGTTTTGTGAAATCTCAGAATTAAACAGTGATTTCAGCAGCTATAAATGTAGGAATTAAACTTTGGGTAGGATTTGTTTGTTTGTTCTTTGTTTTTGGGGGGGTGGTGGTGGTGGAAAAAGCTTTGTAAGTTATGGATTGAATAGGGAAAGAGAATGGACTTTTCATTATTTACAGCAATATAGGTGTGGAAAGTAAAGTCTAGTTATTCTCTCAGTATAGTTGTGTCTTGCACAGTAGCGGGGGGGTAGTGACAGAAGTCCAGCAGGCAGGAATGGTGCAGCAGAAGGGATTTATTAANTTAGGACATCTTATTTCTTACAAAGCCAAGTCCTAGGCTGCAGAGTCAGAAGTTCGCCATGGATATAACTGGTGTGAAGTTCATGTTCACGGTGGTCCCATATGTTTGTTTCTGGATACTTCAGTTTATGTATAAATANCCCACCTGGGGTGATTGGCTAAACCCTAAGACATCCATTGTGAAAATATTTTTCTACTATATGGTAAAGAATTCGCAGTTGTTCTTAGTTTACAATAACACTACTGATAGCTTCTGTGAGAGAGAAAAGCTTCTCACGGGATGAGAGAAGCAAGAAGAGTTCTTGCAAGCAGCATTTCTGTATCCACACTATCAGTGCTATAAAACTTAAATTTTGCTTAGGTTTTAAAATTTTTTAAAAATTCTTGGGAAATGTAGGATAATGTTAATGCTGCAATACTCTCCTCACCACTGTGCAAGTTCTTCCCATTTCCATTCTAAATGGATAAATTCTGAAAGATTAATGCTGATCTTTTGTTTACTTTTCATGCTTTTAAAGTTTTGGGGGAAGGAAGATTTCTGTGCATGGAGTTTGGGGAGGTGTTTGTGGAATTTTGCTTACTTTCCCATTCCTTTAAGAAATTCCTTTTCAAAAAACAAACACAAACCCTGAAAAGTTGTTCACAGGAATGTTTTTCATCCCAGAGTAGCATGGTAGGTAATTCTGCTGCTTGCTGTTCCCCAAGTAAATGAATAAAAACGTGTACAAATAAATGAGTACCTTTAATTCTGTAATTAAAAATAAACAAAGCAACTTTTTAAGTAGTATCTTCTGTCTAAATTGTTCTTAGACTAGATTAATCTCTGGTTGCTAATTCAGGATCTTTCCACTTGAGACTGAGACTCCTCAGGGGGAAGAGGGTATTCACTTTGCTCAGTGTGCAAAGAATCTTTTATTCTGCCTTTTCATTTTAGTAATAACAGGTATTTTGAGAGTTGTGTCTGTCTACTTTTTAACTTAACTGCTCTAGCTGTTAACTTTTTATTAGCTATTTCTTTGAGAGTGGCCTAACTGTTAAGCTGTGTAGTACTTCATTCAGTATTTNAAAACAGTTGAGCCAATATGCTGTATTTCAGATCTTGCTTATGGACTAGAAATAGTTTACTAAAGTGTATTAATCATATATGTAGCTCCCTCTGAAGCTGTAGAAATACCAGTAGAAATGTTTGTAGTTTTACACTGTTCAAAGAGACTTAATATTTTCCTGACTAAATACCAAAGTAAACCCTCAGTGCAAAGGCATTCAGCTTGCCTGCAGCACTTACTGATATTTCTCTAGTTCAGTGATCTAGATCTGTCTTAAATCTTTAAATTTCATAGTTTTTACTTTGAAGAAATGGCAGCTGAGACCATGTCTTGGCTTCAGGTTTAGCATGTAAGCCTCAGTTCATCCAACTGAACTGTAATGTAACATCTTCTGTTGTAACTTGCTGTGTTTTCTTAATCAATTTTAACCAAGGTTTGAGTAAGCAGATTGTTCTGGTCATCATTTTGAGTTTTCCCTCCAGCAAGATAGTTGATAGCGACTAAAACATGAAAGAAAAGATACGATTGTGAGGGGGTTCCAATTGCAAACATTTCAGATGAGAGATTTTATTTTTTTACAGTCTGTTGTAGATATTGTATATCTTGACAATTTCTTTGCACTTCAGGATGCAAAGGCAGCCTTGTGGCTGATGGAGATTGGGTGGCCCAGTCCCAGGGAGCCTGGGGCTTGCCAGCTGCATGCTGGCATCTCCCAGATGCCCCTTCTGCTGAAAGGCAGAAGGGAAGAGTGTCTATTCAATTACTTGACTTAATAATTTGTAGCTTAGTCAGCTCAGCTGATGCTGCTTAAGTTACTCTTACATTCTGCAGCCTAGCTGTTCATTAGCTACAGCTTGCATATCCAACGTGTAAATGTGATTTTATCACATGACAGTCCCTTAATAGTTTTCCTAGGAGTGCAGTGTTACTTGTCTGTTATCAGGTATTTTAGTCTTTGAAAACCTTATCATTGGTACAAGGTCTGCTTCCTTGAGGTTCTTGTGATAAAGTTGATGCCAGTTTTCAGTTACTGTGACACAGAAAGGTACAAAAGCCCCATATCATGGTAATGTGGGATATCTTGAAGTTCTAATGGGAGTTTCCCATTGAACTAACCTTGAAAGCTTAGGCATTAGTAATTTCTTCCTAAATTTTCGTTGGGTGTCTGGCAAGATCAGTAGTGTTTTCTGAACATACTGGTAGGTGATGTGCAAGCATATATCCAGTCAAAGAAGGCACCTTAATGAACACATTTATGTACAATAATAAAATGTGTTACCTTTATATCATGGCTTTCACTAATGTGTGTAGAGTCACATAAGCTTCAGCTGTATTCCAGCTTTTGTGGCTGTAAGATAATTTAAGTCCTGATGGAGGTATTTATAGATGTTTGTATTTGTAGAAAGTCAGGATCTAAATTTGTCTCCTCATCCCGTATTGCACTTTGATTGCGATTAACATCTCAGTAAGTAAACCATTGGGTGTGGAGGGTGCCCTTGATAAGCTAGATTGGATAGCTGAAATGAGTATTTTCCTCCAACTTAATGGCTTGTCAAAATGCATTACTCCCCTACCAGTTCAGGCAAGAAAAAGATTAAAAGTATTAAAAGTTAACATACGTTTAGTTCTGGCATGTTCTGTTTACACGAATTTGGCAACCTCGATGAAGTGCTTCAGCTGGACTTCCCAACAGTACTATAGAGATAAATCTCTTGATGACTGTAATTCTATGATTGTTTTCCTTATTTGTGTCATTTAGACCAAGGTTTTCAGTATCTAGCCTTGTAGCTATTACAGCCACCTGAGCTTGCTCTTTTCTTTTGCAGTTAAAACAAACCTGAAGTTATTCTCAGCTTTTCAGATTCAAATATGGAGAAATCCTACAGTAGTAGCCAAAGACTTCAGTCAGAATTGTGCAGCACTTTATGCAGCAAAGCTTTGAGACAATCTAAAGATACTAGTTGTTCTGCCCTGTCTGTTTATACGTGGCTGACAGAAAATAGCTGGGGAAAAAGGTTGTTCATGCCTGGCTAGAAAATATCCACACCCGGTTACAGTGATAGTAACAATTTCTTTGAGACATTATTTGAGAAACAGTACTTACTAAGTTTCACCCTGTACTGTTTTCAAGTAATAGTCAAATCCTCCAAACATGTGTGGTGACCACAGTGTTTGCCTTGAGCAGGAGTTCCTTGCAGGTCTTCTGAGCTGACAAAGTTGGGCTTTATAAAAACTGCTAAAATAAGCCAACCCTTCCCTGCTGAGATCATAGTATTGGAATAGACTCTCATAAATGGTGTGGTTTTTAAATTCGGTATAAATCTAATAGAGCACACTTTGTTAAGGATGATTGGATGTGGTGCTTTCAGAAACTGCAGCTTTATTTGCTTGCTGAGTCTTCTTGAGATTTCCATACCTGGGCAGGCCATAGGGTGGGAAAGCAGACAATTAAGAATGCAAAAGGTTTTAAAGAATACTGCCCTAAGCTTTTGCTCTGTTACCGGGAGCTAGCATTGGTAAGTATTTGCTGGAAACTTAGACAGTGTGTGTGGTACTTCACTAGGTGTGGTTCAGTTGAGTATTTTTAATAACTGGGTTTTATTTTAAATAAAGAAATACATTTATTCACAGAATTTTCTACAATAGTAGCCCATAGATTCATATTTGAGTTTTATCTAAAATGTGAGGGGACTCTGGCAAGCAAGTAGTCTGTAGATTTGCTACCAAATGCTTCCAGTTTTGTTTCTGTGAACCAGCCACCTTTTGCAGTGACAAGCCAAGAACAAAGTCAGCACCTAGAAATCAG
>VYZQ01030567.1:226-16612 GCA_013400655.1 Mystacornis crossleyi
GCACGGCGTTGCTGCCACAGCCGCAGCTTGCTCACAGTGCAGTTTTCCATATCGTGCCTCCTTTGCACAGCACCACAACTCTGACTTGCTATTTGTGTGGTGGTGAAGGCTACTAACTTTTCTTCTGTTAAAGAAACAAAGCCTTAATTTAATTAGACTTGGTGTTGTTGCATTGTTGATATACAAAAAGAAGTATTTTTGTGGTATCTTTAATATGCCACTGAGAACCAGAGCTACTAGAATTCCAGCTACCTGCTTTATAGATTATGGGTGTCTAGCCACTACTTTTTCTTTTGTTTTTTTTTCCTCTTATGGCCATGAACTGTTTCTAGACACATATAATTTATGCCGTTTTAATTTTTTTTTTGTCCACTTCTCTGCTTCATCTCTGGCTTAATACAACAGGGTTAAGTGAAATGTCTTGACTGCTCAAAAAAGTTGAAGAAAAATGCTATGTATTTTAGATCCACAATACCTAACTTGTAATGGACGGAAAGATATTTAATACTGAATATGCTATTTACAGATGTGTGGGTGGGTGAAGTATTCAGCTTCACAGATCCAGCTTAACTTGAAAGTAATAAAAATTAATTTCACAGCTGTTTAGTAGCAAATTATCTTAAGATTGCTTGCAAATACATGGGGAAGCTCTGACTGCACAACTGTAGTACCGAGGAGCTGTAGAAGTGTTACGAGGGTGCTACGTGACCTGTGTGGTTCCAGACGCTCTTCCCTGCACTGTAAGTACTTCAGACAGAGCCCATCTTTCACTTTGTCTATCAAAGGCAAAAAAATGCCTTCCACATACCTTCTCCTAGAGTACAAACAGCATACATAAATAATGTTTCCCATTCACCAGATATTGTTTTTATCTTTCTATTATCTTGCTCACGTATACTGGCTTGTCTGTGATTAATGGAAATGGAGTCAGATGCTGGAATTTATTCTGACCAATGAACACAGCTGACTCAGGGGAGTACAATCTCTTGGAAAGTAATAGAACAAAATCCAATATGCATAAAACAAATCCAAGTCACTAGGTGTTAGCTGATAGAACCAACTACCTATGTAATAACGAAGAAAACATTTCTCATATGGCTGCACAAGCTATATGGTACCTAGTTCTAATGTAGCTTACTTTTTGGGTTCCCCACTTCAACAGAGGTTTTTTATTAAGGAATGTAATATCCAACAGGCATTAACATGATTTGTGCAATGAAGGAATTCTACTGTGTAAGATATTAAATAAATTTATTTTTGTTTGAAATTGGTTTCACTAACAAATCTCCTTTCCGTATTTGGCACAAAATTTTTTACTGAAGTTTTAATTCCTTTATTGTGTATAAGTGTTATTCCAAATACAAACAATTAGATTTGAGGTTTGTCCACTTTGATTCAAGGGAAAAAACCAGCCATCTGCTGTTGCCTGCTTCAGCATATTCTGGGAAAAGTATCCTGGATGTTGAAACCTGAAGGATTTAGTTACCTTAAGCTGTGGTGCTTTGATTGCTTGTGTCAAAAGGTTCCCAGTCAGCCTGTCCTGTGCAAAATTAAAATTAAGATTTTCTGTGCAGAGCCTGAGAATTTCCAGGTTTTGCATTTGACCCTTGGTTTATATTCTGTGCTTCTTCCCATGCTGAAGAAGGGAGCAGCAATGTTTGCTGAGAGCCTTCAGGAGCGCTGCGGCTAACTAGGGAGAAGAGGGACTGATGTTGGAGAGCTTGCTGCAGGCAGCATTTCCAATCCAATCACTCACTGCCATGTCCAAGCTGTAACATTTGAAAAGGAAGTCCCCAGATTTGAAGTCACTTGGGAGCTCGCTGGCTGGTGAAGCATCTGTTGGTCCAAAGCTTGCAATCAGATTTTGACTGAAGCTGGAAAAGTCATTTAAATCCACACCACTCGTGGCTTACAGTGCTTTTTCCATTTTCAGAAGTGAAATCTTTTCATCAAAGTGACAGCAAATTACATGCAGAAGTAGCTGCAGTAACGGGGTTCTGGTGTTTGTGTGCATGTGTTACATAAAACTGTAAAACTGCATAGAGTAAGGACCAAAGTTCTCAAATAATTACGTTAAATGACCCCAAGAAAATTTTAACTTGAATGCAAACACTGAACATTTTAAAACCTCCCCCAACCCACCAATTGGACAATTTTTAATTTAGGAAAGCACTAACTCCATTTAACAGAAATGAAAGCCAGCTTTTGGGGCAGGAGGAGGTTGTTGCTTTGCACATTTAAATGAGCATATGGCAACCTGATGAATATGTATTTGGATATTTGGTGAGTTGGATGAGCCTTCTAATAACTTATATGTAAACTTGCACTGTTTGGTTAATTTTAAGTATTTTTGAAATCTGATCATTTAAAGTTTCCCTGCCAGTTTTGTGGGGTACAGCTGATCAGTTCTCCTCCCACGTGAAATAGCCATACTGAAGAAAGCAAAGCCCCAAGTTAGCTGTGATGCACTGTCCAATTTTTACAGCTGGAAAAAGACAAGAGCAGCATGAGACATATGGTGGAGTCACAGTACAACAATGCCTGTTCCAAGTAACGAAACACAGATGTGTAAGTATCACATGAACTATACTAGTGGGATAAAGCAGATTAAATTTTCTTCCAAACCCAACTTCCAGCAGACTTTGACACGCCTGTGCTGAGACAGCTGTAGCTTTAATGATGCTGCGGCCTGGTAAAGGAAGAGCGAAGAGCTCTGGTACCTGACTACCACCTGTATTGCCTTCTGATCTGCAGACAGGCCCTGTTGAACAACAGTGGTTGCAGAAGTGTAAGGCATTTCCCTGATTCTTTATGTAGTTTGAGTATAAAAAAGGGCATGGGGAGGTTTGATATGCTTTTTGGATTATTTTTGAGAAGTCAGACTTTTGCCCCTTTCTTTAGGGAGAGTGGTATTACATGCAGTTGTATGAACACAGGACAGTGGATGAAAGCATTTTATTTTTTTATGATCAGCAGTAAAAGTAAACACTAACTTTAACTGAGTTGCAGTTGAACCATTAAAAGAAAAGCCACCCTGTGAGATCAGTGTCCAGCAAAATTAATTTAACTGTATTTTAAGATGGAAGAGAGCAAGTCAAACATTAAGATACAGTAATTAAAGTGGTAAGATCATCATGTTTGAGTATGGCTGTTTGATCTGGGGAGAAGCATGCAAGAAACTCCCAGGTGCTTATTGTTACTGAACCAATTTTTAACTTGGTGGAACACTTACACTGCAAGTGTATTTGACCATGGTTTGATCAGCAAAGTTAACAGGACACAGGAATTGCAGGAATTACCTGAGGAGGAGTATGGCTGTACTAAATGTGGAGCAGAATGGGTTTCTGGTCACGGGTTAATTTCTTCCCTCCAAGTTTGGGTTTTACTTACTTTAAGTAAGTATATGGCACCTTCTCCCTCCTTCCTCTCAGGTCTTCCATTTGTAGGGTGCTCCCCTCAGGAATTTGAAGAGACCTTAATATACCAAGAGAGTGCAGCCTCCAGTGAATAATGGGAGTGCCTTGGGTGCTTGCCAAGTGTTCTGAAGAGGACAGATAGGCCCTTGTGCTGCAGGAACAGCGACAGATGCTGTGCAGGGGTGTTCACTGACACATCAGCCTTTGAGCTTTAAGGCCTTATTCCATCAGTGTCAATGATCAGTGCCTTGGCAGGGGAGGGTTTGAAGCTGGCCGGGCACATGGCTGCCATTACAAGAGGCAAGCAGGGGGTGCAGGCTCATCATACAGCCATGGTGAAAGCCCTGCAACGTTACAGAAGCTGCACAAGCACAAGTTGTGCAGGCAGGGTTAAAACTGGGATGGTAAACACTTGGTAATGCCACCTTCACTTTTCAGAAGGCCACGTTAGAAAACAGCAGACACTTTTACTCAAATATTAACTGTGATGGGTGAGGAGCATTGCCACTCTTCAGACTTTGGCTGTTCCTGCCTCTGCACTTCTGCCACCTTTCTATATATATAAACTACCTTGAAAACACTGGAGACACACTTAGAATAATTCCAAATTATTCCTAATTGTTGACTCTTATGCAGAATAATAATAATGTGTAAGAATAATTTATTTCAAAATTAACAGAAAAGAAAAGTATCTAGGGACCACTAATTAGAGTTGCCATCCCTGGCTTAGCTGGAGATGGCCAGATGAAGTACTGCATGTCTGTACAGCTCCCTGCCTCATCACCTAGAGCTGGCTGCTCTCTGTAAGTACAGGCAGTACCATGTTTTATATAGTTGGGAGGTGGAGGGGCTGAGGGGGTTAAGACAGCCAGGCTTTCACAGTTGTATCCTCTCATCAGTCACAAGTAACTTCTGACAAAACAAAAGCGGTTTTTAAAAAATACTCAACTTCTAGCTCCCTGCTGCAGCACAGCTGAAGACTTTGCAATAGTAGCGGTGTTTCCTTCCGTTGATTAGAATCTAGGGCTGCCTCCAGTTAACCTGCGTAGGAAGGAGAGTTTACAGCTGACACAAAACCAAAACCGAAAGTAATTTAGTGGTATGCGTTTGTCATGTCCTAGTACGCATTCTTTCATTTAAACTTTAAATAAAAGATGTAAATGCAATTCAAGTACAGGATATGCACAAGATACTAAGAAAATGAAAGGTGTGAAACCAAGAATTCAAAACTAGGGAACATCACATTAAGGCCAGGGGTAAATTACAGAGGAAGCTGATGCCTGATCCAAGGGCCAAGCCTCGCTCTGAGTGCATGCCAGGGCAAAGAGAGGAGCTGCAATAATCCAGATGTAGGAGAAGAGAAATAAATGGCTGACAGCACCATCCAGTAGCTGGAATTTCAGGTGTGACATCAATGCAGATGTGAGCTGTGGCTGTTGTTCACATGCAGCCTGTATCGAAGGGTGGGGAGCAATGCCTGCAGGTTCACCTGGGCTTTGTTCCATTCCATGCGTTCATTCCTCCCCTGCAGGCCTGGTCACTGCCCTGGGGGGTCCCCCTCACCTGCTGCACACAATTTCTGCTGAGCCAGGAAAGGAGACCCCCACTGCTGGTGCTGCTGTCTGACTCAGACCTGAGTCACAGGTGAGTCTGACCCAAGTGAGCCCTCAGTGCAGGCACACACCACGGCCAGCACCCAGCATTGCCCCTAAGAGAATGCTCCCTCCCATGCCAACCCTCTGGGGAAGGGCTTTTGCCAACACTTACCAAACACCCAGGCTGGCTTTCCAGAGGCTGAAAATACAGCAGATTTTCATAGTGGGATAACAGAACAGTCACTGTCCTTAAAAACACATTTTACTCTCTATCCCAAATTTCCTCCTTTTTAAAATACATACAGCAAAACAATTAATTTGGATTATTTTTCTTTTCCAAAATGCTTGAGCTAAGAAGCCAAGAACATGTGTAGGACTCTGTTCCATGTAAGCTACTTCAAGGTGATTAGCTTTAGAGCTGAATGCCACTTAGGTTTGCCTAACAAGGCAGAATGCTACACATCTTTCCCACTTGTCATTCGCAAATGTTCCCCAGTCCTCCACCCAATCTGCTGAAGCAACATTATTAAGGATTATTCAGTTAAAGTCACAGAATAAAGTGCAATGACTAACCCGCAGCATGAAGTCTTTCATACACATGCGTCAGTCTGAGTTTCCTCCTTGAATAGCTTTAGAGGAATACTGTGTTTGTAGTGAAACAGTATTAAAATAAACAATATGTTGCCTCTTCTAATGGAACAGTATCAAATCCTATTCCTTACTCAGAATTTTTTTTTCTTTAATCAGGGCATTAAAGCTACCAAGTTTAAGTGCAGCCTTTCCTTGTAAAGAATTTCTTTTTATTTCAGAATGCTCGGAGGATACTCCAAGATAGTTTGTAAAACTTTATATTAGTAGCAAGCAGCTTCAGTACACGAAAGATCCTTTGTGTGCTCTTTTTAAATGAGGGACTTGCTTTACACTTAGTTCCTGCAAGAGTTCCTGTATCTTATGTGCCTGGTTTAGTTGTTTACTCACCTCTGCCTGGAATAATTTTCCAAGTGTGGTCACTCGCTCACTCCTGAAGCATGGCATCTTATTCCCTGTTCTCAAGAAAGGTCTGGATGAGATTACTTTCTCCTCTAGAGCTGAAATGGTCAGGCTGGGCCATGCACAAGCACAAGGCATCCATCCCTTCTGACAGCGCAGACTTAAGAGTGAGTCACAGTGTAGACTTAAAAATGTGTCACGATGCAGGCACAAGTACTGCCAGGCTCTCATCTGACAACACTTTGATGAAAAGAGTAATTCACACTGGTCTGAGCAGCTCTTCTGCATTTGCCACCCTTCTCTTCCAGTAAATGCATCTTCATATGCAGTCAGCTTCAGGTGATGACTAAGAGACCAACTTTAACATATACCCAGTCTGTGATCAGTTAATACAACTTAAATTACTGACCCTTAAGTTTTTATGTAGCCTGGCTCATGTAACTAGATATAAGCTTTAAATTCCAAATGGACATTCTGGAATTGTAAACTCCAAATTGTACACTGGTAACAAAATCTCAAGTACACATAGAGGAACACACCTTTGCAACTTCTCTTGCAAACTGTGACAGCACACTCTAGATCTTTAATTACAAAAAGTTTTAAAATTAATTCTTAATTTCAGATGTTATTTTATTCTCCATTCATCTTATTTTGTGTATTTCAGGTAAAACTCCACACAGAAGGGTACAGATGATTTAAGTCTGTTTAAATCAAGTGAAATCCAAGTTGCATATGAAATTTGAAAAGTTTGTTTTAATTACACATTTGGAGTAAGCTTCTGTCTTTTCTTCTTAATTCCAGTTGCTCTGTATTCTTCCCTTTGCTTCAAATATTCTGCTTTGCATTCTTCATAGAATGATGGATCAGAATAGCTACAAGACAGAAGAATACATACTGTTTTTCTCTTGGAATATGGAACAGATATTGCATGAATACCACTCATAACTGACCTTTTCACACCCACAGAAAACTTGTCTGCCTTTAACAGTAAAATACCTTTTTTAATAAAGTACCTAAGTGTTAAAGTTATCATTGTAAACTCTAAGAACTCTGTCATGATACTGTTCTCTATTGAAGCATAGTCCTTTTCGAGCTTCTGCAGTGAAGCCTCCAAGAGGAAAGGCAGAAAAAGGGAAAGACATTTGGTATTTAAGTTCAGCTGAAGAATTCATTTGCAGTTACCCTCCTCAACATGGGAAGCTGCTGGAGTTGACTTTTTTTTTAATGCACCCAAGTAACTACTGGGAATAGGTTCAAGAGTATGTCTTGAACAGTAGATATATAAGTCCTCAATCATTACATTAAATTCCTTTCTCTCATAATTTTTTAAAATATAACTATTCAAACACTATAAACCTTTTCTGTCAGAAGCATTTTGTTTAATTTTTTTTTTTTTTAAGGTGAAGGTACGGACAAATAGAACTGAGTAACTCCAGCAAGTTCTGACTGCAGTTAAGCCTGCATTCTTGCCTGGCTGCACATGTTTTTTTCATCAGTTCCTAAATACTTGAGAATAACTGTCACTGGTTCAAGTGCATTTATTTTTAATCTTAATTGCTGGTTTAAGAGAGCAGGCCACACCAAAAATCAAACCAACCCCCTTTTTCCCCAGTCAAACTCAAAAAATCCCCAGCCCTCACCCTGGCAAATTCAAGAATCTAACACTTCAGCCTAAAGGCACTGGGGGTAAGTTAGGACTTCCAAAAGAGATGTTTCAATCCACCATGGCACTGAGTTGACCTCTCTTATATCTAACAATTTCCCTGCTGCAACTACTGCTGTTCACAACAGCAGGACAGTTTAAAGACAGACTTAATCTTAAAAAACAGAAGCAAAATGAAAACAAACTTATGCTGTCTCACTAACAGATTATGAAGGAACTTCGCTGTCACCCCTATCCCTGTATCTGTGATGTACCAGAGCAAATAACGGGCTGCAGGTCCTCTGGGCTGAAATCTGTCACCAGATGAATCAAGAAGAGAATCTCTGTAGCCAGATATTCATATGGTAAATAAAATCTTGTCAGTTAGGGCCCTGACCAGCCCCGTTTTAATAAAGCAAAGATACCATTTTCAGAAAATACATCCAAGTCCCTAACCCTGTACAACCCTTTTCAGAATACTTAACATATCTAGATTAGTATGGGCCACGCACAAAAACCCAGCAAAAACTCATGAAGGACTTACTAGCCAACCAGGCAGTCCTTCAGTGCTGTGTTCTCCTGCCGACACTTCACCACCATGAGAAGTCCAGTTTCTTGACAGCATTTAGTAAATGCTGGGGGAAAAAAAAACCAACACAAACGAAATTGACGTTAGAAAAATTACAATAGGTGAAAAAACCCTATGTGTAGGAGGTATCAGAGCAGATCTGATTTATTATTAATATAACCATAGCTGGCCTAGATTCTCATACTGTTAGCAAGGTCTTTGTCACTTGTTTAGCAACAACACTTTAATTGGGATTCTCCCCTCATCATGTAACACATTCACACACATACTACTGTTGCTAATACCATTTCTGAAGTTATTCTTGCAGCAAATCCATGATTCTTGTGCCTGCTTTTCACATGCTCTACTCAGGGCTATCATCTACATTTCTGGGATCAGGACCTCTGGCATTTAAGAACAATGGAGTTGCTTAATGAAAGTGAAAATACCTGGTCTGTTTTAAGGATTTCAAGACTTAAAACCAAGTCAGCAAGATACTACAACAGAACAGCAAAATCATGGCGAAGGACATGGCGTTTATCTGGGAGTAACTAAAATTATGCCTTATTGTTACCAGCACGCTGTACAGAATAATAAGATAAGATAAGATAAGATAGATTAGAATTCGATAAGATAAGAATTCGCTGTTATTTCTATCAGGGGATTTCAAACTGTTCTAAGAGGTCTGCTATGAGGTAATCAGCTACATTTAGCAGATAGAAAAGAGAGAGAAAGAGAAAAAGAGAAAGCTGTGTCTCCAGGACTAACCAGGAGCCAGAACAAGAACAAAGTTCCTCCTTACTGCATCCCCTTCCAGAATTCCATCCATTTCTCCTCCTCTAAGGTCTTCCTAGTAGTGATTGAATATCCAGAAAATTTAGGGCATACAGAAATCATTATTTTCTTGCACATACTTAGCAAAATTTAGAGCTAATCTAGTAACATCTAAACCTAATGGTGCTACATCATACAATAGGTAAATCACATTACCTATGCTCAGTGTATATGTACATCAAGACTTAAACAAACAAGAAAGCAAAGATTTGTGCCTAGAAAGGCAGCACTCCTGTCCTTTGCTCATAGCAGATGCCCGCTGAAATGGGCACTAAGCAATTATGAACCTCAGTGGAACAAAATGCACCTTCTAGGATCCTGGACGCTACTGGTGAGACTCTGAGAAAGTGATCCAACAGCTGCAAGCAATCCCTAGGTGAGATTAATCTGCTTGTCCACAGCTATTATGAATTAGGCTTTCACTAAAATAATTTACAAGAAAAGGCAGCGTTTGTTGAAAGTGTTGATGACAGATTTAAGTGTCCTTATACTGACCAACTTTGCAGAGAACTGACTTCTTATCTAGTTCAAACACATTATTTATTGATGAACACTTAAAAAACGTGCTCAGCACAGCACCCAGCATTACACACTGGCAACTCCACCACACCCTGCATGAAAACCAGATGAAAGTGTGCAGAAAATGGGTTTAAATTAACCAGTTAATTACCAGCTGGGAAGACACTGTAACCTGTATAAAGGTATCTATTAACAACCACACCCAATTTCTAAGATCTATGTGCTTTAAAGTCATCCAAATGGAAAAGCACAACTTTAAGGAAACACCTGGACAGCTGAAGTTTACTAAGTAGTGTAAGCTCAGAACAAGGCAAATGTGTTATTAGGTTATCAAAATGTTTCTTTGGTTTTCAAATGTGAATCTGACATTTCTTCTGTTCTTTCTTGGACTGTTTATCCTGACTGTTCCTACATCAGCATCTCAGAAAAATCATACCTATTAGTACATTTCTAAAAATGACCTTTGTTTTTTTTCCTGGGAAAAACATCCAAAGCTTTTGAAGGCTTATGGTCTGTCTAGTGACCAGTTTGATTTATACTCTCTACAGGCACTTCTTTAAGTGCTGTGCTGAGGTTTTGGGTTGGGGATTTTTTTGTAGTAGTAATCATTTCTTCTGGAAGCTGTGAAGTAAAAAACCACCGAAGACAACAGGAGGTCCCTCTCACTTGTTAGCTCACTAGTCTTGATTGGTTAAAGGCGTGATGTCCCAGTGAACAAAAAAAGCCTGAACTGCAATTGCCAGCATTCCCTGGCTTCAGAAGGCCCTGCCTGTGGTACATGGCCAGGCGCTGTTGCAAAGTGATAAAACTGCTTCCAGCTGTTTAGCTTTAACATTACTGATGCTTAACAACAGAGAGGAAGAAGCAAGGTTAAAGCATATTAAGCATCCTTATATGAGCACACAAAACTTGATTATCAATCTCTTCTGTTTGGCAGTCACGTAAGGAGTGCAAGACAGGTTTAGTTATAGACACTTACCAGAAACCTTCCAGGAGTGTGGAGAATGTTGTTTTATTTTTAATTGTGCTTTGTCTTGCTCACAGAGGGGCAAGTACCAATCTCTTCGCTCTCATAACCAGTGACAGAACTCGAGGAAACAGCACAAAGCTGGGTCAGGGGAGGTTTAGGTTGGCTATCAGGAAAAGATATCCACCCAGAGGGTGGTTGGGCACTGGAACAGGCTCCCCAGGGAAGTGGCCGCAGCACCAAGCCTGTCTGAGTTCAGGAAGCATTTGGACAATGGTCTCAGGCATGTGGTGTGATTGGGGTGTTCTGTGTAGGGCCAGGAGTTGGACCTGATGAGCCTCATGGGCCCCTTCCAACTCAGCATATTCTATGATACTGAGAGTCATGACTCATGAACTCTTCCATGAAATGAAATGTGTCAATGTTGAGCAGCACAAAGAGTGTTTAAACTGTTGGTTTGGAGAATGATGTCAGAAATAGTGCTCAATAGTTCCAGATATCTCAAACCAAGAATTAATCCCCATCTCTGTAATCCTGACAATCCTTACTTATTCTTCACTCAGGCAGTATCTGCATTGTAGATCAAAGTTTCAGGATGCACAGCAAGACACCCCAAAAGGAGCAGATACATAGGACCTGATCACAAACCTATTGTAATTCAACACTTTTGCAGCTATGACGGGTAATCAGAACACTAAAGAATCCAAACAAACCTTCTTCCTGATACACTGCACATTACAGAAAGAACAGAATTGATCTTTTCATAATCTGTGTACAATCCAATCTTTATGACTTTAGCAAATGGCTTTCCATGACTTTACAAGTTCATGGGCTGATAAGTTTTCTTTCTTCCTGCAAGCAGCAAGCTACCAAAACAGAACCTCAAGCAGCAGCAAAACTGGAGGTAAATTTGGGTCAGTCTGCAAATTCATTGTGAACTGTAGCACAAAAGAAAGACATGTTTCAAACAAACAATAAAAGTTATCCCCAGTATTTCCAAATACAAGCTAAATAAACTGAGGAACAGAGCTCAACACAACAGAAGTGAAAATGCCTAGTTGGAAAGGGGAAAAAGGCTTGCCCTCCATAAAATCAACCCTTTGCCAAGGCTTTTCTTGGACAGCTATGTATATCCATCACTGAATGCTCTGTGCACAGACAAGGACAGATCCACTACTGCGTCAGCGAGCTGCAGGTGCCTACCAGTTACCACGGAAACTGGCTACAGACCCCCCTTTCACCTGCAGCAGTCGTGGTTCATGGCATCATATGTGACATAGGTTACCCCACAGGCTCCTCTCCGTGCCATAGGCTCTCTCTAAGGGGACGCACGCGGAGCAAAGATCTCTTTTCGAGGCTACAGCTCAGAGAGACTTCACTGAACGGCTCATCACTGATTTGAGGCTGGATTTCTTCTTCCTCTCTCATGAAGAAAGCCTTGCATTTCTGTTGCATGGCAAATCCAAAATGAGTTTTGGTCACAGTTCCGAGAATTTCAAGTCTCATTACATTTTGGCCATTACAGCCACATAGAGAGATTTTAAGTGCTAAAGCAAGCCTGCAATTTAGTAATTTCTCTAAATCAACCAAGTGGGTAAGGACAAAAGGTAGCTTTGCCAAGACAGAGATCTGCTGTCAACTGAACAAAAACTGAACAGCCACGTCTGGATACAGAGCAGTTCAGTTTTGCCAGTTCTCACCTGCTCACTACGGCATGCTGGCATGTGTAGGTGATCTGCCTTTGATGGGAAGAGCACATTTTCAGGGAGAGACCGGAGGGCTTTCTGCCTGAGGCCAGAGATGGATGAGTCCTTCCGGACCGATTCTTCAGCAAGGGAGCATCTCCGGCCCTGAGCAGCTCAGGGAAGCTGCTGAGTTTGGTCCTCCCAACAGCACCTCCAGATCTGCCCTGCATTCAAGAGCCACATTTCACTGGGTCACCCTATCCCAGCTTATCTGCTTGGGAAAGCACGACACAGAGAACTAGGAGAAATTAGATCCCGACATATGTAAAGACACAGAACAGAAAAAAAGAGCTTTTTAAAGCCTTCTTAATTTATCTATAAAGCTGTACAGACATGCATTTTTTAAATAAAAATCTTATTCCAAGCCTTTCTATAGTTCCCTTCAGATACAGAATTATATAAATTATGTTGGAGGTATCAAGAATTAGTTTTGAGTGCTTGACTTACTATGTTTGATGGTTGATTAAAAACTTCTTTAAGTTACAGAGCACTCTTTTTATTAAGGTTTCTTTGATAATTAGCTAGAAGGTTGACACAGTAAAGAACACGTTGTTTACAAAGATCTTTACAGTCCACACTAATCTTTGTTGAAAAAAGAGTATCTAAGAAGAATGATTTTTTTTTTAGCACTTTTAATTGCTTTTTCCCCCAACTCTGTTTTATGACTTTACGACAAGATAATATGGGAAGCAGATGGAAACTGGAGTGAAATTGGCTAACTGTTCACTTATCACAGAATAAAGACTGGACAAATTGTTTCCCCGTCTGTCCAAGCAGTTCGACAGGCATATGCAATACACACTGAAGTATTAATTTTAAAAGACCAGATACATTACCAGAAAGCTACAACAAAATTGGTGGGGTTCCACCAACAAATGTCCTGGTACATGCAAGTCCTAATTAAAAAAAAAAAAAAGGAGATAAAGAGCCAGGGTGCTGCCCATTTCAACTTTAGAACATATTAGTAGGTTCAAGAAACATTTGCTCCATATGAAAAAACCAAAAATCTCGTAGGATTTTGAGTCAAAGGGACAAACCAACATCTGGCATAGGACAGAGGCACAGCTCTGCTGAATAAAGCTGATGATTTTCTTCCACACCATTAAACCAGACAAGGTTAAATTTAAACTGTTAATCTCAGTGTCTGCAGGACTACAAACAGTGGACAACAAAAACAAGGCATCATATTTAGGATGAAAGCGTTCTTTATGTAGCCTACAACACCATCCCACCCCGAAGCAGAATCAGGCTGGTCTTTTCACTGTGCTGCATTCAAACTGAAATGGTGGAAAAGGTGTGTTGGACTGCTGAAGTTTCAGTTACGTGTCTGTAAAGGAAAGACTTTATGAAAAAAGCCTGTTATGTCCTGCCCCAAGCTTAAAACCAAACCAAAAGCTGTGGGGGGTTTTTTGTGATTTAATAAAGAAGAACAACCAGATTATATTTGTAGCAGATTTTTAAAGGATTTTTTCTCTTTAATATAATTTAAAATATTAGATGCTTAATTACTTCTTTCTGCAAACATCAAAGTCTCCCTATGTGCAAAACAAGAAAAAATGAAAAGTGGGACTTATCTCCAGACAAGCAGCTGCATGGAAACTGTGTTGATATAACAACACCAAGGAATCATCCTCATTATTTTCAATGTATGAACTGTTTGTAGTGTGAAGGCTCTTTCTGAAAGTTCATTTTTTGCAGATTCAGATGATAACAATACTTGGCACTTTCATATTGCCTCATATTATGAAGTGTTGTACATTTCATATAATATTGGAACTGTAGTTTTATCAGTTATAACTGTGCATCTATTTTGCAGATGTGCTTGTACACAAAATAAATGAAATATTCCCCATTATCAAGATAAATTGATCCTCTCAGGTCTGCCTCTCGTTTATTTAAAGACTTTACAATTTTACTACTTAAGAGAAAGTCCTACAGAGGTGTTATCTCACCATTTATATTTTCTCAACACTTATGATACTGCTATCACACTCTTAAAATAAGAAAAAAAAAAAAACAGCTTGCATCATGATCCAGACCAGGCTTATTCTGGGGTAGGTTTTTCCCTCTGCACAGAATAAAAAAGAAATAGTTTTGTCCAGTGTTTGGGTCACTTCTTGGGCTGTATCACTGAGTGGAGAAAAGATGCCCAAGTAACAATGGGGATTTGGAGGTGATGGTAGGAGGAGGAAGCAGTTCCCTTTAACATGTAAACAAGGGCAAAATTTTAAAACTTTTGTTTGTAAAATGTGTAGAAAAACATTAAATGATCCAAAACATTACCAGCAACATTTTTAGGGGTAGTTATTATGCTTTTAATTTTGTATTAAATTATGATTTATTAGTTTGTCACTTTGGAGATTACTCAGTATGCACAGAACAGATTACTGGTGCATTTAATGAGCCAGAGGAAGTAGTAGCATGAACATGAAGAGATTGTTTTACATTGTAGAGTATGAGCTATTTGATATTTCTGACACAGTACAAAAGAAAGCTTCTCTGTAGATTGATCATGGTTCAGTTAACATCACTGAATATCTAATACCTCCAACTCAATTAATTCTCACCTGATTAAGATCAGTCTGATATTCAAACTAAATCATCTCTCCAGTCAAGTAGAAATCAATATTTCTGATTTTACTTTTAAATTACAATAACAAATAAAATACATGCATCGTCAGTATGCTAGGAGTAGCTTTCCTATTCTAGCCTACTATGGCATGCATAACACAGCTGATTAAAGAATTATTCTAATTTGAGCAACAATATATATAAGACAGATTAATTTGAATAGAAGGAGATAGCATGAAATAATTAAATGCATCTTATATAGGGCAAAGACAAAATTGACATAAAATAACCTTGATTCTTTCAAGTGAACCTCTGTTATCAGATCAAATACTTTGTCTCCACAAATATTCATTTGCTATAACATAAAAATCATACACTTTCCATTTTCCTGCTCATCACCAGCCCCCCAAAATCTGCTCCATTTCAGCTTTTGTAGCTGGAGGCATCTATCTGTCCTTAGGAGAGATGATCAATACATACTAGCACACAGTACAGGACTGAGGAGGAGAGAATCCCAGGAATTCAGGAATTTTAAGGAAGGGGTATTCATCCTCCTGCCCAGTCTTTTCCAGGGCACTCTTAGCATAGAAAAGCAGCTTTATCCTAAAGTACAGAGTGGAAACAGAGGATTCCCCAGCAGACCACACCATCTCTGGCACTCCAGTGTGAAATGCTGAAACATCCCTCGTCTTGTGACTGAGGTGAAGGAGAGAATCATCAGGAAGGCAAATAGCACAACTGTGATCTGCACAGGAGGAATGTTTCCAAAAAACCCCTAGAAATTGTTTGCCTAAACACAACGCCTTGGGATAAAGAAGGCATCTCATCAATACCCTAGAAACAAATCTGAAGACTTTGCTTTAGGGAACATTTAGAGATGAGAAAATAACATACTGAATCAGACAAAGGGCCCACTTCTCCTGTACACCATCTTTCTCAGAAGCCAGTAATAGCTGCTTTAGAAAAATGTGTCCAAAAGTCTACCTTATGGAAAAACATCTTCTCAAATGAAGTTTCTTCCTAATCCCTATCAACTGTATGCTTGGCTTATACCTTGAAGGATAATGTCCTCACATGTCCTTCAAAACCCTTAGGACACCTTACATGGTGGGTCTACACAGACAAGCATCCAAAAGAAGAGGAAGAAAGAGCGAAAAAACATCCTGAAACCAGAAAGGTAAATGCTAGCCTGGATTCCTTCAACGTCTATCTGCCCTGGCCCACTCATGTCCTGCTAAACTCCCAACTACTGCAATTGTAGTTATTTGTTTCATACCATGCGTGCTTTTTTCATTAGCAGGTTTTCAAAATCCTGCTGCAAAAATTAATTGGCCTCAAAGTATCTCTCAGCTGGATGTAGAACAGGCCAAAGCAGAAGGGAGCAAAGGCACTCTACACAGCTCAAAAATGTCTGAGGGTTGGTTGGGGTTTTTTTCAGAACATCCTTGCTCTGTGAATGCCACCCACCTACTTCGCAACAAGAGTCTCCAAAGTTTCCATGGCCTACATACATTGATATTACAAGGATCTAGTTTGGTC
>VYZQ01030581.1:0-12286 GCA_013400655.1 Mystacornis crossleyi
GTTTAATTCCAGTGCCGAGGTTTTTTTGGCTCTTTAAGTTCTGAAAAGAAGAAATATGCCAAGTTGCTCTTTACTTTGACAAGCATTTTGTAAACTGCTGCAAGCAGCATTCTAATTTAATTACAAGAAAATACTTAATAAGGAATCTGAAGTGAAATTAAACTTTTCATTTCTTCCCCAGTTAGAATATACATATCATAGATAAATGAGATACAGAAGAGAACTACCTGTTCTTCCCCACACAGTCACTGTCAATTAATTTACATTTTAAGATCTTATGCCTTCTTCTTCACAAGTTTTCTACCTCTCTAAGTAGGAGTACATAGAATACACCCATTCTAGTAGTATTAGAGTCACATCTTCAGAACTTTTTTTAAAGTAATGCAGCACTCCAACAGTAGCACCATCACACGTTCATGGTGTTATTTACAGGGAATACATTTGTCTATTTTGAGTCTTCAGCTCTCCTTTGTTAACACTGCTCTGGCAGGGAACCACAGCCAGAACATTTGTAACAAGCAAGCCAGCCTCTCCCTTTTCCACAAGGATCCCACTTACCAGAAAACCCCACCACCCACTACTCAGTCACTTGAGGACTACCACATCCCATACTCTCTTTTATGATACAGTATTGTTCACATGGTACTCCACTTTCAGCAGTGCCAACAGCTATCACCAGATTATTTTGGGATCACTGTCTAGCAATTAGGACTAACATGTCAGGTTAGCCCAGCCTACAGTTCAGGCTGCTGATAATTGCACATATCTCAGTCTCTGATAAAGAGACAATCTGTGCTTAAGTTGTAACTTCACTTACAGGCATTAGCAACTTCAGCAAGCTGCATCAAGTTCTCCACGATCCTCTAGTCCTTTGCTATCTGTGAAACTGTGAAAGAGGTACTCATGAAAGACAAAACACAAATTTTAAATATTATACCCCTGCAGTTTGATTGATACTGCCTTATCTGTTTAGGATACTAGACTGTATAACATTTTAGAACAAGAAGCATTAAACTCATCTTTCATAATAAAGTTAGGATTTCACAGCGTTTATTCAGATTGATACTTTAAAAACCTCCCCCTTTATTATAACCTATGCAACAAATAACTTGGAAAAAAGTCTCAGGAAACAAATAGTTTAAAAATTGGAATTATCATTCAAACTGCAGCAGCTACAAGTGATGAAAAGTGTTGCTAATATTAATTAAGCAAAATAATTGTTTTAAAGAGCCAAGCCACAAAAAAGCAGCACTTAAATGTAAGTGCTGGATCGTTTAAAACCACCCTAGATTTGTAGAAGATTTAAGCTCCTCCTGGTAAGTGTTTATGTTTTGAATATGAATTAGTTGTCTGACTGCAGTAGTCATGTGTCTCTGCACCATATCTTCTCCTCTTTGCCATGGCAGAAGATTGAAATCCTGACATATCACATCGCTAAGAACATTCTAGCAGAATATTTTGCATAAGTCTAAATGAGTCATTCATGGGATTTTTTTTTTTTAAGAGAATTTCTAAGGAGGGGAAAAAAATTCTACTGTAGCTGATTTTTTCCCCCCAAAGTATCCTGAGGGAGTTTATATTAAGAGTTTAAAGAATGAAACTGACTTTAGCATTCCATTCCCAGTTGCTAATTTATTATGTGGAGGAAGTCACATGAGCCTTGAAAGAAATCTTGATGAAAAGGGATCTGTCTCAGCTGCATGGGGTTTAATTGACTTAGTCTTGCAGGAAGAATGCATTAGTATTATCTATGCCTCTGTTTAACTATCAGCTAAATGGCAATCATCATGATGAATTAATTTTCTACTCTGCCATGCAAATCACTCCATTTGTGGACTCACTTCTCTGTTTAGTAGGACACCTGGTAGAAATCCATAGACCATAGTTCTAGACAAGGTCATTGGAATAACTCAGCAGAAAGGGACAAGACTGCCTAGGGACCATCACACTTACCCTTCTGGCTACATTCAAACAAAAAGTTTGTTGGTTTCTTTCTTTTCCCGCAGGGGGCCAGGGCAAATTTAGCAATTTTTATTGTAGGACATCATATCTAATTAGTACTCAGTATTTCTTTTATTTATCTCTAATGACAAAATCC
Organism: Mystacornis crossleyi; assembly: GCA_013400655.1. Lineage (NCBI taxonomy): Eukaryota > Metazoa > Chordata > Aves > Passeriformes > Timaliidae > Mystacornis > Mystacornis crossleyi. Next base: position 2,099 of record VYZQ01030581.1, read on the forward strand.
TCCCTTGACTGCTTTTGGAGTCTGGGCCTGCAGGAATTTACCTCAACAGAAGCAGCCTCAGTTACACCCAGGCTGCACAGCTCTGATCAAGCCAGCATGCAGATGCTGAAAAGGTAGCAAGTTTTGGTGTAGTGTCACCAGGCCTAATTCTGTAGCTCTTTCCTGCACTACTGATGATTTTATAGCTATGAAAAAAACAACTCAGAACCCAGCAATCATCCCAGAGGACAGGGCATCTCCCAACACTACTGTCATTATTGCGGTAATCAGCCAGCAGCGTCACAAAGAGGAAGGAAAAAATATGAGTGAATTAACATAAATTTAGCGAGTCCAATATGGATTGGGAATCAGACCAGAAAGTTTCTTCACACAGTAGAAGTTTCCTTTACCCATCTGTTGGGCACAGGAACCCATGGGGGAAAAAAATCCCAAACAAGCAGCAAGTCCTCTGCAGTTTCACACATTTCCCACAGCACACTGACATTTCCAGCAGAGACCAGTGACACTTTTCCAGAATTTCAAGATAAAGAAATTATAATTATTTAAACCACAGCAACCAGAAATCGTTTTGAGGAGGCAGCTAGCATTCAGCTGAAGAATATTTTGCAAGTGCACGTTGCCAATCATTAGATATTTCCCTCTAGTGTTCAGCAAAACATTACACTTGAGATAAAAGGGGAAAGATCACACAAAGCCTAATTGAATTAGCTTAATTATTGTGTGTGGGGAAAAAAGAAACACAGAAACGAAAGTGCTGTAGAGAAGATTTTGTTTTCCCAGCTGCCAGGTTTTTTCAGGAACATATGTGATTACTGTGATGCTAGATAGCCTAAAGAGAGGATGCCCCTACAATCAGAAGGCGCACTTGGGACTAAAGAAATAGGTTTAGGTCACAGGTGTAAAAGATTTTTACTTCACACTTTATAGGCCTTCTGCAAGGCTGAAGTCAACTCCTGAAGATGGTTCATGGCAGATGTGGACCATCAAGAACAGAAATACTATTGAATATAAATTTATTACACAATCTTTATTTTGCTAGTGTACTTCCACTTAGACAAAGCGGAAATGTCATATAACTCTATTTGTATACAGTCTGATAAATTCCAAACACCAAAATAGCAAGTTTTCCTTGACAGTAGAGAAAAGGAGAACAGTTGACTCCATCATCAAACAAGAAGTTAACATCATAAAGTCAGGAAATCATGGTTAAATAACGGTTTTGCTTCAGTGATTATTTGTTAATACATCATCTGATGATACAAGTCAAATAACATTCCCTAAAATGAAAAAATACCAGACAATCTTTGCAGGAAGCTTATTTGGGACCATTGTGACTTGGTGAAAACTTCTGGATGAACTTTCTTTACAGATCCTCCTCCCCTACATGATTATCTTAAACTTGGATAGAACACTGTGTTTGGGCAGAGGCTGGTATATATTGCACTTTTTTCTTTTTTCTCTTTGTACAACAAGGTTGTGCTAAGCAGGGCAAACACCCTAAATAATTTGATAAGTGCACTCTCTCTTTGATAAGGACCTCATACACTGGCTGACAAAAGGTAAAAGCAGTTTTTGCAAGCTACAAACAACATATAAACTTGCTTTAGTTCATGTACATATCTTTTTACAATTTGACCATTATTCTAAACAATAAATTAGTTAAACAGTGTATTACCTCTCTAATAAACAGGTTGATATTCCAAAATTATGATCCAATCTGTGGCTTCAATAGCCAAGCCTAAGTGCACTTTAAAAGCAGTCCAGCAACCACTTCCAAGACGCTTTGTAGATAATACTGTTTATGGTATCTGATTGCATCCTGCAGCATAATTCAATCACATTGTGTTCTTGATACCAATCACGTAGGAGAAGGACAGCAAAAAACTAACCTTGACATTCAGTATAATATTTGCCAGGTTACACAAAACAGCACATTGCTCATAGAGTTCCAGATATAAGAGGTGGGACTTTATTCAAAGTAACTGCAGAGATCCAACAGTGGATGGGGCACCACAGAGTACTATGAGCACCACTGGTACTATGGTAGGAGATATTTTAGCCTTTTCAAAAAAGGCATTTGTACTTCAAAATTACCTAATGCCATGGTGGGTTTTTCCCCCCACTGCTGAAAACCACAAACAAGTCACCACTTCATTCAAATCAGTGAATTATTCTTAACTTGAAATGAGAGAAAGAAAGTGTTGAGTTAAATTCTGCCAGTTTGAAATTCATATTGCAGAAGATCCCTTTAATAAAAATAAGTCCATTACCTTTAATGTCCAATGGGGATGCATTTAACGATGAGATGTGAGCACATATCCACAGGACAGAATCAGCTGCAGTACACAACCAACATCCTTGCACTCAACCAGTTAAAATGATAATTGTTTACAGCTGCTGCAGTTCTAAAGCTAGTTTAAAAACACATATAGTATTTCTTTAGATCTACATTTGAAATATCAGAACTTCTTAGCATACAAAAATACTGTTGTCAAGGCAACAGTATACAGAAGGCAGGCAATTAAAAAACACAGATATTTAAAGAGCAAGCTGTTAAATTTACTATCTTAAATAAACTGCTGCTTGGATGACCTTTTACCATTGAAACGAAAAAGAAATGCTTACTTTTGATCAGAGACTACTTTTTAACAGGATTTAAGTTTTAAGACATTTTGGTAACACTTTTAGGAGTGATTTTCAACCCCTCCAGTACTGTTCAGACTGAAATGACTAAGTAACAGAAGGTGCAAGTGATCAGCACTTCTGAACATACCAGATTCCATGCTTCTTAAATCCTTAAATAGGTGGGGAAAAAACATCCACCTAACCACCCAAAACTCAATTTTTTGTCCTACAGAGTAAGGCATCTGCTACACCACAATGAGCAGATCATACAGTGGATGGTTAGGTCCACACTTTCTGATAAAAAGAAATGCAGCCTGTCAAGTACAATAGAAATAATGGAAATACATCAAAATAAAAGAAAACCAAAACAAGATGAAAACTTAATTTCAGCAAGAGAAACATCTATAACTTAATTTTATGTGAAAAAAACCATAAGATTAATTTGAGTACACCAGTTTAAAGCACATAATGAAGCCCTGAACTCAAGAAAAAATTTATTTCAGTGATTAAATTATTTTATCTATCTAAACCACATATTTAAATATCACCTCCTACATAGAGATCTTTGCATGCTGTAATTGTAAACATTACAAAAAATTTCTAGTTCATTCTGCTTATTAGGTCCAGCTAATCTATGTCCTGAAGTAGCATGAAGTACAGGACGATACTACTATCACATCACTAGCAGCTTTTGTCCTACAATTGCTTTGCAAGCTACAGGTGTCCCACAAAACCACGGATGAACTGGAAAGGCCACAAATTAGTCTGAACAGTTTATATCCACCATTTTAATTCTGTTTCATCAGCAGAGGGGTTTTTTTTTTTTCTTTTCCTTCAAGCGATATGAAAGCATATCCATCCAAACCCAAATTTTGTACGTAAAAATATTTATGTATAAATAAGATATTTATTTTGACACATGCATTAGCCTTATGACCATCACCCTGTACTTTCCCCTTATTCAGTAGCTTCACTCAGCCTAAAGCCTTTTTGGACAAGATCCACAATTCCTCCCACATGCTGCACTTGCAAGAATAGAGACACCACGCACAAGTCTCCCCTCACTGCGAGCTCCAGTCGTGATTCATCGGAGCCAAGTCTCCACTCCAGCAGCCGGGAAGGCATTCCTTTTATTTCTGAAGGGGATCCAAGCCTTCACAGCTGGGCTAGCAATGCCACACCAGCATGCCACTGGAGCTGGGATACACTCAGCAGAGCTATCACTCACCTGCTTGCCCAGCAGTGCGCCGGGAATGCCCTGTCACCCCAGCCAGCAGCGCGTGCCCTTGGGCACAGGGAACGCTCTGTGCCAGCCCCCGGGCATGTCAGCATCCCCCGGCATGTGAGCACTGCGGTGCCCAGCACAGCCGTGCTGCCAGATGAGGTTCCTCTCATCAGCAAACACCTCAGACTCACTTTGCTATGCAGATACAATTGTCAATACATTTCTTTTCTCAGACGCAGCGCTAAGATCCCCCTGCCATCACTGTGTGCAGGGGGAGTTCAGCCAAACAGGCAGAGCCTGTCCTGTGCTGTTCCCGGTGCACTGAGGAACCCCGGGAACACTCAGGTCTCTAGATGCTTGAGGGAGAAGGGGAGAAGCACCCACTCAAATTATCCAGTTTGGAATTTGCACTAACAGTTCTGATCACTTGCAGTTAACACATCAATGGTGCTCGGGGAGGGCAGAGGGAGAAAAGGAGGAAAAAAAAAAAAAGGAGAACCACTGCTATAAGTCTATTTAACTGCTTTTTTCACCACTACAAATAGTAGCTTTACCTTTTAATGGCATTAAAGTACAAAAAGAAAGCAAGTATATATTTTGGAAATTCGTTTAACACTGCCTAGTGCCAATTCCAAACAACTGCTTTGTTATGCTGTATATAAAGAACAAAATACTTGTCTTCAAGACATGCAACTTAACAGAAGGCAGTGTGGATAGGATCAAGTCCTTACTCTCAAACCCTAAGCCACACCAAATCATTTTTATAAGCGAAGTCATCAAGTTAAAACAGCAGCTTACTCCAGATCTGCATAATTTTGTGCTATAAGTTAAGAACAAATGAGGTCTTAAGCACTTTTCTGAAGGCTGCATATGAACTGAAGAAATTAGAGGGCTTTGTGCTGCTAATCATGACACAGTTACTAAGTTCTGAAACAGTAATAAAATCTAAGTCTTCATTAAATTTATGAAAAAGTATTTATGGCATGCAGATTTCTTTTTATTGCGTAAAACCACTCACTCTCTGCGCTTTGAGTTGCATTTACTTTTTTTTTTTTAAGTGTTCTTTCAACATAGCAAGCATGCAAATGCATTTGAGACTTGATGGTGCTATTTAACTATACAGCCAGGAAAGGCATTCTGAGAAACAGAAACCACATGTTCTTCAGAGAAATTAAATCACAAAGATAGGTTTTCTTAAGCTCTGCAACATCCACTTCCCAAAGCATGGTCCCCATGTGTTCAACAAGCATGACATCAAGTACAATACATTAGAGATCCACACTTACTAGACTGGCATGCTTACTAATGGTTTGGAAAGTGACTGTAGCTTGTAACATTCACATTTGTAGTGGTTTTACACTGTCTCTTTGCTAATACTATCCCAACAGCTCTCTGGAGCAATCTTAGCTCAAGACCTGGATGGATTCTGGTTTAACACCGATATTTTAAGAATTCCCAGTGCCACTGAACAGGCCACAAGGAGTATGCTCAGCCTCAGTCGCATACCAGAGAGAAAGAGGGTGGTCCATCAGGTCTGGGGAAGGCCCAATTTGGACAGCAAGCATGACACTGAAGTGCCAGGCAGACACGAATACCACTGTAGCCAGAAGGGACCATAAGATAAATGACTGGACTGATGTTTTACAACAGGCTCTTACATACTGAATCCAGTAACCTGCATTTGAATAAAGCTAACCTTACAAAAAAAAGTACTAAGTGCAGGACCAAACACCACTAGATATGGAGGATCTATCCTCAAAGGTTAACCATCTTCTCTGTGCAAGGGATCACATGTTTTAAATAGATTTGTTAGCTTTGACTTCTTACTCCTTATTGCTCCCTCCCCTAGTAGGCATTCAGCATTCAGGATTTTCTGGCCATGAATATACTCAAAGTAATAAAGTTACTTCTGCAACATCTCATTAAAGACTTAACACAAATTATTGTCTGAGTTCCATTGACATTCACCTTGGATTTCAGGTTTTGTGGATATTTTCCAACATATTTCTCATACTAGAATCAGCCATGCCATATACAAGTTTCAAAAATAAACTTTCCTACACCCATTTCCCTATGTCATCACATGACAGGGACATGCTCTGAAGTGGCCACTAAATTCTTCCCTCTCTCTGGCAGCACGGCTCACATTCCTCACTCCTAAGCTCTGCATAAATGTGACTCTTCTTCAAAGCTCAGGCAACTCAAGCCATTCTGTATGAGTGAAAAATGATGAATTAGTGTCAGAGCTTGAAATTATCCCCACAGAGATGCAACGAGGAAAACCCAGTTTTGTTACAATTCCCTGATGGTAACTTCTGCAATACAGCTGTTTTGTGTGTTTTAAACAATTTAGTAGGTATTTTACTCCCAGTGTTATTTTTTGTGTGTTGCAATATACTGCAAGAAATCACTTGATCAATAACATTTGTACAAAAAGAACATTTGACAGAACCTGTAAATTGTGCTAACAAACTTCAAAATTTTGTCCTAACATAAAGTGAACACTCATAACTTTTTTCAATTATTATACTGAGAACCGACAGCAGGGTGCCTAAATTAATGCTATCTGCATCAACCACTCATTTTAATCAAATATTGGTGCTCTGAGCTTTTGGGTAGGATCTTAAATCTGCAAGTATGAAATATATTTATATGGCAAATACAGCAACATATTCTACCCTCTTTCCTCTTGTTTCATGGGAAGACAAGACCTGCACCTGCCAAAGGTCAAACTTCCTATCCAGGAGCTATCAGAAAGCAGCAGACCCCTGAAGCATGAATTTAATATAAACACAGAGAAAAACAAGTGGGATACAACGTCTTTCAAAGTCCCTCCAGTACCCCACACCCTAAATCTCCACGAACTTGCTACACTATCTACATTTTCAGTCAATAAGGTCTTCCCTATTGGTACCAAAATCTTTTCTGCAGGCCTAGGAAGTATCTTCTGAGAATATAATTCAGTCTCCTCACCATAAGTACACAGGTAAGGTGTGTTTATGATTACACCGTGCCAGCATTTCACTCTTGAAAAGCTCTAAGACTTCCAACTCAAATTTGTTCAAGAATGCACGTCCAAACAAATGGAGAATCCCAACTCCAGAAATGCCTTACCTAGGTCATAGGTTACAGAAAAACCCCAACCCTAAACGAACCCACCATGAGGCTTGTAAACACCATCTCTCCAAATTCTTCTCAGCTTGCTTGTGCCAACAGCTGTGTTAATTTCTTGTTCATTACTGCTCCCCAAATCCATAGTCAGATTTTAAGCAATGCATTTCAAAGTTGGATAATAACAACAAAAGATAAGCAGAATAAGAGATCACTGTGGGGTGTATCACCAAAAAAAAAAAAAAAAAAAAAACCTATACCTGTGATGAATATTACCATGGAAATTGAATTTCCTTATCTCTCCAGGCTTATAAACATCTGGGGCAATTCTATGATTCTTAAACTGATTGTTTCTTAGTCATCATAGATAATACACCAGGGAATTGTGCCCAATTAAGAAGCACAAATATTTGCTCCATGTCTACTGCTAATATCTAAATCCTAATATACTTTAGAGCAGGAAACTTGAACGGCATTTTAGAGCCATTTGAGATCTTACACTTACCCTGATACAACTAACATATTGCCACTGATGTTGATCTGGAAACAGATTTTCCAAGTGGAACAGGGAGTATAAGGGATAATTAGAAAATGCATAGGTAGCATTTCCTGTCTAGCTTTTCAGAGAGCGTCTGTTCTCAATTATGAATTTTTAAAGTGGGAAATCAAACTGAACATTGAGAGTAATTACTAGCTATAGGGAAAAAAATGTGGGAAGAAAGCACTCAGTTCAGAATTGTAAGCATCTAGCAGTAAAGTTACTGCCTTCAACTTCACTTTCTGAAAATTACATGGACCTGAAGATATTTTTTTTAATCTTCAAGTTCTCTCATCGCCAACCAGCAACTGCCCAAATACTTTATTATACACAACAGGACAAGCCTGTAAGTGAAGGGGGCTTTTCTCTGTGTTACACTCAGTCTGCGTTTTACATCCCCTAAACCATGAGCTAAGTATGGAACAGGGAACATGTGTTGCTATAAGAGGTAACACAACCAGCCAAACCAGGAATGACACCGACACTTCTTTTCTTTCACATTCTCAGGGTGCATAAACCCAGTTAAAAGACATGGCACAGAAGCCAAATGAAGGTCCTTGGGGAAAAAAAAAAATGAAACACCCACCTAACTCTTCACCACTTCCTACTCCTCATGGGTAATATCCATGCTTTTAAATGCCAAATTGAAGGAGAAGCAGTTATTATGAGAAGCAGTAGGGTGGTAACATTAGAAAAAACAAGAGATCTTCAGGAACTGCATCACTGAGACTTCAGTGGGAAAGCACCAAATAGTGCTGCAAGAATGTCTTTACCAGAGTAAAAGCAATATTCACAAAATTTATCACAGAAAACATAAGTTCTACTTACTACCACCCAAACGCTTCAAGACCATACCAGCCCTAATTATTCCACAATACATGACAAGTGTTTTGTTGCTGTTTTTCACAAGTACAAGAGAGATTATTTTTAAGTCATTTAACTGTCTAAGGACATTGCTATTTTAAGGCTTTTTTACTGGGCAAGCACATAGAGCCTCGAAAAGAGTTAATTTAACTTGTAGCTCCACATGCACTTACACTGCAAATGAGTAAATGCTGAATGGTCTATAAATACCTTTACTAGCACGGATTTGGTTTCTTTCCAGGATTAACTAAAGAGGGGAAGAAAAAAAAAGAAAAAAAGAGGGCCCAGACACCTGAAACTTTATCCTCTGGGGGAGCGTTACAGCTGTTCCCATTTACAGCTTTAACGACCTGCCCGCCAACACCAGCAGCCCTACCACAGCCCAAGGTAGGGGACACCCCGGGGGGGCCCGCACGGCGACAGGCGACACTCATTTGTTGGGACACGGACACGAGCGTCGCGCCCGTCACACCGAGATGCGCGATTCGCCCAGCGAGCCGGTGGGAGAACCCCTTTTATGCCGCAGAGGGAAAGAAAAAGTTGAGCTACTAAAAAGAAAAAAATCGCAAAGCGCTGATAAACAGAACTCCCGAGCGCTGGATCGCGCTGCCCGCCCTGGGGCTGCGCTCGGCCGCGGAGGGACCCCGCCCGCCCCGGGAGGAGGGAGCGCGGCGCGGCGCCTACCCGAGCGGCTGCGGATGACATCGCGGAACTCATCGGCGGCCGCTTCGCCCCCGGCGGCGGGGCCGAGGCGTCCCGGCTCAGCCATGCCCGAGGAGCTGCGGAGGAAAGCGAGGAGCGAGGGCGGAGGGACCCGGGCCGGGCCGGGCCAGGTGTGGAGCGGCGCCGCCCGCCCTGAAATAGCGCCGGGGCGGCCGCTCCGGCCCTCCGCCCCCGCGGTCGATGCAGAGGCGCAGTTAGCGAGCAGTGCCCCCCCCGGGGCAGGAGCGGCCCCAGCGCACCGCCTGCGGCAGCGGGGGGCCGGACGGGACGGAGCCACCCTGTCCCTGGCAGCGGCGGGGTTCCAACTTTTCTGGGGGAGTATCCACTCAGCCGCACGTCGCTACGGCCCCGAGCAGCCCTCGCTGCCCCGGCAGAGGGGTCAGGGCAGCCGCGGGTGCCTGGGCTGTGCCGCCGGAGCTGCCCGTGCCCCGCAGCCCCGCCGAGCCCGGAGAGAGCCCGTGCCTGCCCCGCGGGGTGCGAGCCCTGTCGCAGGGATCAAAGGACAAACGCGCTAGAGTTTGTCTTCTGCCCCATCCTTTGTAGTTCATCCTCGAAGGAGCGAAGGTCCTGAATACCTCGTCCAGTGGCACTGCTCCAAAGCCACCCGAGGGGCAGCCTATTGGCACCTGCAGGCTGGTCTAACCCCTCATTCGTTTTCAGGAAAACGGGACACGGAAATATTTCCTCTTGTGTTTAATACAGGAAAGGTGCATCTTTGTCCCCTCTCACTGCAGTCAAGGGACAAAACGCTTCCCGCTGGCATTGCTTTCTTGCACTCTTCCAATAAGTGTCAATTTGGATGGCTGCATCCAGCCCACCATTATTTCTCTCCCCTCAAATTTTTCTCCTCACCAACATTCAGGACTTGCCTTTTATGCTCTTTCCCATCACCTCATAGGGAAAGCAACCAGGCACAGGAAATAAATGTCCTTGGATGTATTTAAACACGGGCTCTCCTTACAATAGAAATCCAAGCTCTTAAAAGCTGTGTCTTAAAATACAGACAAGCAGATAATCACGTTTTTGCTAGTTTATAGGACAATGTAGTGTATTTAATACAAATGTAGCCTACCTGCTTCTCAGCTTTAACACCAATTCATAG
>VYZQ01030651.1:4661-17584 GCA_013400655.1 Mystacornis crossleyi
TCAGAGCAGCGTCTCTGCCTCCATCCCAAGGCAGTAAAAGTGTTATTGTTTTTCATTACCATGCAGGAACTTTAACTGCAGGAGTAGGAGGGTCAAACCCTGACCACCCACAAAAATGCAGGGAAATCTCAATAAACAGAGCACAGGACATGAAGCAAAGGAAAAAGCTCTGCTCAACAAGACAGATGAGCAGAACCTAGTTGTAGTAGTAAGAGAACCTGCAGTCTCATATCAGAAAAGGCATTCTTTCATGAGTTGCACATGATGACAAGGCTCTGTGCTAATACCACTGTTTCCTACATCAAACACCTAACAGAAGGTAGCTAACAATGCAAAAAACCCATGCAGTGAACTCTGGGCGGAGACTTGCTAGCAAGTCTCATACTAGATGTACTGAAAAGTAGTAACACAAATGTATTCCCCATGCTTTGCTTCAGTCTGTGACTTTGCTTTAATGTGTTGGCTAGAACATCCACCCAAGAAATTGCACACGTGGTGATACCACCCTTTTCCCCTGAGCTGCTTTTCAGGACTTAAAGGACTTTCAGAACTGCTTTTCAGGAAAATAAAAAACAGTAGCATCCGTGTCATGGCTCTTTCATTTTTGTCCAGTAGGACCTTAGTGGCATGAAAAAGAGAGCATGAAGGCCATGACTCGGGACACTAAATTTTCATATTTATACTGTTTGGCAGCCATAAAGTTTTGCATGATCTTTAACAGTGCGAACTTCATTTTCTGAAAGCTCAGGCTGAACCACCTTGTCAAAGAGCAAGCAAGTACCTCAAACTTCTGTGATGCCTAGAGAATACTGTTTGACACCACAGCAGAAAATAAGAACTTACACAACCAAATAACTGAATTGAAACAATAAATTGACATTTTTACTGATTTTAGCTTGTCTGCCTGGCTGCATCTCAGGTACAGGGTGAAGATGATAACAGTGAGTTGCACTCACTGATAATTCACTTAACAGATTATTCAGTATTACTGGGGAGAGCAACGCTGGAAATATCTTTTGGAAAAACAAAAATGCCTTGCTTTTAGAGCAAGATACAGTGTGCAGTATAAAATGTACAGGGACTGATTTTGAATATGAAAAACAACCAACAGTAAGCTGCTACCAGTTCTGCAAGCATTGCTCAGGCTGAGACAGGGATTCTACAGGAATAAAGACAATTATATAGCTAAAACCCCGTGAGAAAATATACATAGAAAAGGACAAAAGATCAACATAAACCCATGCAGAATCAAGAGAGTTTTATAATTAATTAGCATTTGATTTGGGAAGTTATCCACTTTTCCCTTTTTTTCCCCTTCTTGAATAGGTCCTCAGGTTATTAAGCATATAGCTTATTCTCTGTATAGGCAGACAGAAATCACACGTATCCAATGAGAAGCAACAGCTGTCAGGAAGATAAGTCCATAGTGCATGTAACTACCATGCACCCACAGGAATGGAAGGGACCTCTAGAAGTTACAGGGCAAAATTCCACCTCAAGGCAAGCTCAGTTTTACCCGTGTCACTTCTGATCAATGTCTGCCTGACCGGCAATTAAAGACCAGCCACAGAGACTTCAGAGCCTGAGCAGAAAGTCTAATCCCCTGTCCTTTTCTGCTGAAATGCTTTTTCTTAATCCTGTCTTCCAGAAATGTAAACAAATTCCCATGTTATCCACTGCAAACCTGGGGTATAGTGGATGAGTTTCCTCCTTTAATAGGAAGATTGTTTCAGATGTTGATATTCTGATAATCATCACTACCCTTAAAGTGGAGAAATATACCTAGCGATTTTAATACATCTCCCTAGAACCCTAGTGTATGATTAAGCAGGCACTGAAATAATAATTTCTGGGGAAAGTCCACCCTATTTAAAATGACAATATTTTCACTATTGTTAAAAAAGAAATTGGTACATCGGGGTTTTGCCTCTTCTGATAAGTGCCACTTATTTTTTGGCCGGCATAAGATCAGTTACGAAACCTCTTTCTGTAAGACAAAGACATATTTATACTAAGAATAAAACAGAGACATTTTATGTTCCAAACATAATGCAACCAGAAGATTTTGTTCTGATTTAAGCAACAAATGCTCCAAAAAGACTAAACATATTTAGCTATTTGAAGAGATCTTTCAATCTCAGAAGACAAATTTTCATCAGAAACAAGCGGGACCAGCCAACTTTCTCATTTGAAGGAATAAAAAAACAATAATGAAAAACCTGACGAGAAGCAGATCATAAATAATCCCCCTGCTTGCTTTGCCTTCATTGCATTTCTTCCTCCAGGGGTTTCAACCAAACCTCCACGGCTCTCTGCAAAATCCGCATGAGCCTTGGGCTCCCTATCAGTGTGTCCACCTGTCACGGCAGAGGCAAAATTGTGCATTCCCTCCCTGCACTCTGCAGACCCTGTGGTGACCTTCCCTCTTCTCTGCAGCCTGAAGCCTTCTAGCTTTCTCTCTGGGGAAGATGAGCGTCAACTCTTTTTAATGGACTAATTCATGCATGCAAGAAGAAGTAAATTTCTGTATACATTTGTATAAGCAAGTTCTGGGTAATGGAAAAGAAGAGGGGGATTTTTCTGGGAGGCTTACTGCAGATCTGAACAGAAACAGAGTTAAGCCAGTGATCTCTACATCACAAAATCCACCAGTGTTAATTGTAAAACATAGCACCAGTAAAGCCAAGAAAGCTCAGCGAAGATTAAAGGAAACCATTTTTTTAGAAAAGCTATCCATGCTGTCAGTTCTCCAAAGGATCTAATAAACCTCAAGACAAACAAGCAATCCAAATCCTGTCCCTCTGGAAAACTTAGAGCAGCATATTCTGGGAATTTTGTCACATATGTTGTAAAAAGCCTAGCAGCATGTCTCAGATTTGACTTACGTCTACACAGAAATGGCAACAGGCCTTGTTAAGCAGAGGTTTACATGATCAAAACTGTCCAGGTCCAACTGAGTGGTCTGGAGCCAGGGGTATTCATTTCTTAGATAAGGTCTTTTCCCTCAAAAGAATATGCCCGGCTTATTTAGCCAGATCCCATTCCTCTGGGGGATGGAACAAAAGTACCCTTGTACAAAAGCGAGAAAGAAAGACAAGCATTTCCATCTTGAAGTAACTCTGCTTGGAAACACATTTGCATGTGAGGATGAGCTACACACATAGCACACGTACAATTACCCTCAATGAGCAAGAATTCAAGAAGCTTGCTTTTACGAAACAGATGTGGAATAGCACGATCCGGCATCAAGGACAGCTGTGCTACTGCTGACCCCGGGCCACAAGGGACAGACACCCAGCTCTACACTCTCACCGTCCCAGGGGTCGGAGTCTGGGCACACACTGTATCCACTGCATCTGTAGTAAATCTCACTGGGACAAGAGCACGCATCACTGGGACAACACAGGCCCTTAACAGCTTTAGTAACAGTATTTCAGCATTTCAAATGACAAAGCAACATTCCAGGAGTGCTCAACATGAAAATTGTGAGCTCTTGTAAAATTCTGCATTCAGACTCTGAGCAATGACCGTATCATTGCTCATATGGTCCCCAAACAGCCAGGCCCTGTCAGCCACTAGGGAAGGGAGCAGTCACACAAGAAAGTGCACTACCTCCTGAATAGAAGGCCTTTAACAATTTACTGGCACAAGAAATGCAATACTTAAGTCAAGGGTACTTATTTATAGCCTATTCGATTTAGAAATCATAGAAAACAGAAACTTCTGTTTCTTTCCTAACATGACTTTTGACCAATTTCCCAACTGCATTTTAAACTGATAAAGTCCTTCTTTCAATCTGACACCAAAAGGAGGCTGTGGTGATTCAAGATTAGCTTGCAGTAAGTGGAAATTCCAGATTAGCTTTCAGTCAAAAATACCGTGGGACTGTGGTTCACAGTTCTACGCTGAGCTTGCAAACATACTCTGGAAATATAAGACCCTAAACAACAGATGATATGGCAAAGCAAGTGGATGCCACATGGTGAGATACAAAGCCGTCAAGGAAAGAAGATGTCTCATAAAAAATAAATAAAAATGTAGTACCAAAAATTGACTATATTTATTTCATACTCCATAGGATTTGGTTCCATTCCCAAGCGTTGCTATACCAATAAATCCTCCTTCCCTAGGAAGCTGCAGCAACACAAAGGATAGAGGAAATGACACATAAACAATCTGTGTGTTGACAAGAAGGCAGTTTTGTAATATGTTGTTATTTATGGCCAACACTTAAGCAGATGGAAGATGCATCAAAATGAGAGTTTCATTTAGAACATGCAGGCCAGGGAGAAGTCTCTGCAGGAGATGTGCACCATGGGAAAGCATGAGGCACTTCACAGCTAGAACTGCATTACAGTATGTGGTAACACACTGCAGATCAGGTAAAGATGCAGAGAGGGTCTCTCAAACAGATGGCAAAAGGAGGAGTAGGAAGTGAAACCTTATTCAGAAGTGCACATACCCTGAGCAGCCCTCCTTCTTCCTGAAGGAAGTGGCATATCCCACGACCTGTCCTGCTGGAAATCTGCCCTTTTGCCATTCCTTCCCCCAGGGCTGGTGACATCCCTCACTTTTACGGGCACGGGCGCTGAACCACAGTCATGAGGGCGAAAGCAGCTGCACAATTTGGCCCTTGCTCTGTGCACTGACCAGATTTGCATTTGTCACCCCACCACATTCATTACACTTCCCAGGGGCCTCCTGCCTCGGGCACTGCTGGGAGCACATGGTGATACAGTGCAGGAAAGGAATGGACTAGCCAGTGAGTGATTTCCAGCCATAACTCACAGCACAGCACGCAGCTCCCAACAAATGCACTTATTTTAGCTGCATCGCTTTCCATCGCATTAGCTCATGCACAAAAGGGGAAAATAAGTTAACAAGGGAAAAATATTTATGCCTCCTCCTCTCCCTCCCCACTATTTCATTTCATTCTAAATCAATTTGGAAGCCCTGCTGGCATCAGGGCCCTGGAGCACTGACAGCCTCAGGGAGCTTTCACTGTCTGAGAGTCCAGCTCTCTGTTTTCCTCTCGATTGGCAAGGCCCCTTAGTCATACCATGGGACACAAGAGGGAGCAAACCAGTTTTAGAATAGCAGCCTTTTTCTAATAACTGATTTAACTTCCCAATCAAAGCTGAATTTTAGGAGCTTCCCACCCACTGAGGCATCCCCATGCATGCTAGGATAATAACCCCCTCACCTCCCTCCCACACACACTGGCAGTTCGACGCCTCTTGTCACATGACTGCGTTCTCCAAGGATTAAGTTTGTGGTTTGGCTTCCAAATCAGTTAAAAGCTCTCTATGTGCTTTTCTGCCTCCCTCTGCTGACTCTGAGCTCATTAGCCAATTTCCGTTGCCTTTGGCAGGGAGGAAGCGCCCTCAGAAACATTCATGTTTTTACAGGAATCAACAGGGGAGCAAATGAAAATGCTGGTTTAGACCCTGGGTAGGAGAAGACTGTACCATGAATGCTCCCTCTGACCAAGCCCCAGCAAATCTACACGGAGCTGATTCCCAAAATACAAACACATAGGAAATTAGGGCTCATTAGCTCTGCTTGTCTCCGAGCTATTCCATTTTTTTCTAGGCTTCCTACAGCTTCATCTAAGCTCTGTGATGCTCACCACAATTCAGCCTGCAACGTTTATCAATATTCCCTCTGTCTGGTAAAGTACTGCGGTGCCCTCCCTGCCCAGCACCTCACTGCATGAAGCATGTGGATCTAAGCACCGTGTTCCTGCAAGGAAGCACATAACAGGGAAATGATTCAGCACAAGGATCGCGTGGACAAAACAACTGGCAACACGTAGAGGTTGCACCAGGAAAGGTTCCACCTCGGTGCAAGAAATTTCCTACAGTGAGACAATCAGTCACTGCAACAACCTCCCCAGGGTTGTGGTAGTGTGTCCATCACTGGAGGTTTTCAGTGTGCAATCAGACAGTAATGCCAGGTGGTCTCATTTAGAGACCCTTTCCCACAAAGGGATGGACTAGATGACCTTACAAGGTCCTTTCCAAACTTTTGTAGTTCTCTGATGCCAAAAGAAAGGGTCTGTTCCTTGCATCAACACCTAGTTCCACACCCCACCCCACAAACACAACTCATGCTGGGACAGAAACACTCACCATAAAGAGGCTGGGGAAAAAGCCAGGGCAAGGGAGGGACTCCTTTTCTTTTGGTGATGCGGGTGGCTCAAATGGACAGCAAATTTCAGTTTCAGAGGTTAGTTCTGGAGGTCATGCCTCAGTTCTGTTATGCTAATAGTTGCCAGACAACAGTCTTCATATGAATATAAAATCAACTACCAAGAAAAAGAAGTCTAAAATATTGTTCTGGTTTATCAAGAAAGACTTGAAAATTCAAATGAAATTTAGCTAACAGGTATGTCCAGGTGAGAGTAGAAATGAAAATGTTCAAACCAGTCATTTTAAAATTGAACATTATGACACTTCTTTTCAAAATGTTTCTCTCTCCTCTGAGAAGTATTTTCTTTTTGGTTTTGGTGAAGTGCACAATTTTCCCTTTCCTTCCACTGACTGAAACAATATTTCACCTAATACTTTTTTCAGGTTTTGATGGGCAAAAAGGCTGCACTTCCTGCTTTACAAAAAATGCAAGAATAAAAATTTCTCCATTCAGATCAGTGAGTGGTGTAGCCTTTTTTAGGAGAAAAGAAATCTGCAATTCTGGGAGAGTTTCTGTTTCTTTCTGTACAGCTCTTCACAACTTTGCATAGCTAAACTGCAAATTAGGCTCGGAAGAGTTACGACTTCTGCTTTGTAAAAATGCAAGTAGGACATTTTTAGGTCTGAAGCCTCAGCAGGCTTAGCTTCACTTTAACTAGAGTTAGGTCGCTGTCAGTATTGAGACTGCAAGGATACAGATCCAGCCAAACGCACGAATTGCAATAACCAAGCTGAAATGAAAAACTTACAATGTTATGTTAACAGCTAGAGTGGAAAACACAGACATCACAGCTTGTTAAACTGGGTTAGTTAGAAAGCTTGCCAGAGTGGTTTTGGCAGTGAAAACACTGATAAGCACCCTCAAGGTGAATTACAGCAATGCTGCTGATGTCAGAGGGACATTTTGTGGAGAGCACTGCCTGATGGTGGAGCAGGGAACCTGGCCGGGGCTTGGAAAGACAGCAGCGAAATGTGCCGAAGAAGTTAGCATAGAATACATGAAGCAAAGTTAAAGTTGTTTTTTGTTGTTGGGGTTTTTTTTTTTAGAAGTCTCTTTTTCTCTGGGGATGATTATTAAAAGCCTTATTTTGCTAATTATAAAGGTTAACCTGATTTTAAACCCCTGGAAATTAATAGGGATTAAATTTTGTAAGCAACCTTGTCTTATTATTCTGCACATATTGATACTGCCGACTGCTTTGGCTTTTGCAAGGATCAGGAGCCCAAACACCACCGTGCCAATGCCTGGGCTTCAGCCAGCCCACAACCCCAAAGAAAGCCAGCCCACACAACCCATTTCTTCCTTCGTTTTCCTGCAACAGCTCTGGAGGCTTGTGCTTGGAGCAAGAAGGGCAAACCCATGAGGCAGCTGTCCCTCATTTGAGGAGGGTTTTCCCCCTCACTGTGTGCTCAGGCCTCTGTGGGAACAGTGGCAGCTGGTGTCCCACTCAGCCGGAGTCCCCAAGGTGGTAGGTGCATAGAGCAGAGCAGCCATGGGGCCGTCGGGAAGTTTTCCAAAGCAACAGGAGTCAGAAAGCCTCATTCCTGCCCCCCCAAAACAGAATAAATGAACAATTAAATCCTTACACACATCCCCCCTAAAAACATTATTTTTACAGAATTTCTCACCATCTCTGTGCAATCACATCCATGATTTTTCATAGCTGCACTTTCCTACCCTGAAAAATCTTGGATGGGGAAAACCACAACAACCAAAAATGCTCTAAATCGTGGCTGAACCCAAACCAGGGGGTGAGTTTTCTCACACTGAACCTTCAGTCATTGCAGCAGCTTCCATGTAACACAGCACAAGAGGGTACTCATCTACATGTTTAAAAAAAATTAAAATACTTCTTCCAGCTAAACAGCCTGAGAAGCAGACAAACCGATATATTTTAATGCAAACAGGAATTTAGCTTTTTTAGCTATTTCCACCTCAAGGATTTATAACATGCCCTTCTTCCCAAGTGCATTTCCCTCTCCAGTGTAACTATTAGTCAGAATACTATGAAAAGGTTTACCAAAACTTTTCAGATGAAAAATCAGGGACGAGAGCAGATCATGCTCTGCCCATGCACCCAGCATCTCTCATCAGGCAGCAAGCTGGGTTCCTTCCTCCCCATCCCCTGTCTTTTGCTCATCATGCCTGCTGTCCCAATTTTTCTTGTTTGAAATGCACACTGAAATTTTTGGAGGCTGAAAAAAAGGGCCAGGATGTAGAGAAATCCAGCTGGTATAAATCCAGAGGTGTCATGGAGCCGTGGTGATTTACACAAGCTGTGGCCGATGGCTCGCTTTGCCTCCTCCGAAGCACAGCACTACTCGTGTGACCATAAAACAGTAAATAAAAATAATAAAAATGCTCTGCACGCATTCTAACTTGAATAATTGCTTTCTGTCTTTTTCTATTCCCCTCAAAATGTCAGCAGGACACAGCTACTCCCATTACTTGCTTTGCTAACCCAAAGAAAACCAAGCTCTTAAAGCCATACATCCCGAGAAGCATTAGGAATGTGTTTACACAACAAAGCAGAGGCACCTTGGCAGCAAATGGCAACATCTTTGTACAACAGGGACACAATAGCATCAAAGTAGGTTTTGGCACATTAGCCAAGTATGAATTTATGAGAGAAACCAGGAAGGCTGTCAGCACTGGCTCTAAATCTCCCCCTCTTTCCCATCCAGTTCCAGAGCAGAACCAGTTTGTTGTTTCAGACACCAGTAAATGCCTTGCTGGCTGGTCACACCAGGCCAGCCTCCTTAGTCACCAAAACAGATATCCAGCTCACTGAAAGCATTTGTACCTTGGCTGGTGGCATCCTTGATGGTTTATCTTCAGTGGCTGCCTTACCTCTGTCATCAGAGTACACTACACATTTGCTTGGCCTTGCTGCGGTCACACTTTGTTACAAAGAGCCGAAACAAAATCACCTAAAGGGTCCAGACAGAGAAATCGTTGGCAGCCCTGTCACACACCAAGTGCTTCGTTACACGATGACAGATGGTGACAGAGGAGTCTGCTGGTTCCTTGACCTCCAGTTGTTTGCTCAAGCCAATCCAGGATCATGAGGACAAAAGTGGTATCTACAGCCCTAGAAGTCTAACTTTGGCCTAGGACATTCACAGCTCCTCTAAGCCTTTCCCTACTTCTGACACAGCCTGTGCTTCCTGACTTGACCTCTGCTGTAAATGTAGACATGAACACAATGAAAGAAAGAAATCAGTAAAGACCCGTGGGAAGCAGGAGAGCAAAGACAGTCCAAGGGCCAGAGATTCATGGATATGAACATTGCAGAGAAGGAGATTGATAAGAAATGGTGCAAAGAGGGATAAAAAAAGTGAAATCTATGCAGATTTATACTGGAATGGAGCTGGAAGATGCAAGGGGGACTGTCAGAAGCTCTGTGCACTGGTCTGACCCTTCTGTTTATCTCTGTGATAATGCTCAATATCAACCCTTAGGATAGTGGTAAAGAGCTTAGGAGCTCCTCACAGGGAATGTGCCACACAGATTAAAATGTGAGTGCAGAACTGGAGGAAGAGGGGCTGGAGGAAAGATAAGAGGAAGAACAGAATCCTGCTGCTTCAACAGGCATGTGTCCCTGTGTGATTTTACCTGCTCAGTGACATGCTGTTAAATTTCCTCTCTGTCTTCCAGAATAGGAAAGTCCATATCTATGCAACCATGACAACAAGACACAAATACAATTATTTGCACGGTAAAGCATGAACCTTAAGAGACAGATGAAGGCAAAAAAGTCCTCTACAAGGTTTGTAGCATGAGTCCCTTTAGCCACTGGATCACCAATATGAAGTCAACCACCACTGTATGTTTGGAAAAATTTTAGAGGTTAATTCAGTATTGCTGGGAACAGATGACCACTTTTGGTATGTCTAAAAGAAACAAGCAAACAGAAAAAAAAAATCACACAGTAATACTAAGCTATAGCTTCTCTCTAAACTGGGAAATATATTGATATTTTTGGTATTGTCATTATAGCTTCAGACTGGTGTAAGACTTAACGTCTGGAATAACTGCATTTATCCATTTACCATCAACTGCTGCCAGGAAAAGTTACAAAAAATACACTAATGGCACTCAGCTTCCTTTGAATACTGTAGTAAAAACAAAAGCCACCTTTCCCAGGGTGGGAAACACCACAAAAACTCAGAGTGCAGTTTTCCCTCTGGCTACAGGAGGACATCTGGCAGTCGGGGTTTTAAGGACGTGAAGTGATTTACTGATTGCTCAAGCCTGCCAGAAACCGGTGTGAAAGTACAGCTCTGCATTAGACAAAGGTATGCAGAGCCAGTCAAACACACCTCAGAGACGATCCTTCTAGGACTCTTTGTGGGAATAGCTTTGCTAGTCTGTCTGTAATGAGTTATTCTTACTAACCTTTATATTGCTTTAGCAATCTAGAAGCTCTGAGAAAGATCAGGGCCCCAGTAAATTTTTGCACAGTATTCTCAGGCAGAATCCCTGCTGCAAGCCTCTCTGGCTGAAAGCCTGGCACATTTCAGTGGAGCCAAGACACAATCCTGACCCAAGCAGAGAGCAGAAAGCCACACAACGCTGTAAGCCTCTAGAGTAGCTCGACATAGAGTGCAGGACTCCAAATTTTGCACCCTGAGGCACTGCCTGCCAGACCACCTTCCTTCACAAGACCCATGTGGGGGGTCAATAGAATGACCCTTGTAATAGCAGCTTTGCAGAAGGGCAGCACTGGGCAATTCAGGTAATTCTCATGAGCACAGAAACTGAAGCACTGAAGTCAGGTACCAAACATCATCTGCCCCTGACAGCTTTCACATCATAAGTGCTTCCCAGTGAGGCAGCTCCAATGCCAGCACACACCTTTTGCGTTATCTCAGTAGCAGACAGAGCTAACATCCCGTTGCAAAGTCTTGCTCAAGGGCTCTGGGGCTTGTGGGTGAGGAAAAGAAACACGTGCAATTTGCAGACCCTCAGCTGCAGATCAGCAGTGAGAGACTGACCAAATCCTACTGCTTCTTCCATCCTGGGATAGCTGTTTAGAGGCATAACATATTTTCCTTGTTCAAGGTGGAGCCTGTCTGTACTGGGCAACATGTAGA
Organism: Mystacornis crossleyi; assembly: GCA_013400655.1. NCBI lineage: Eukaryota > Metazoa > Chordata > Aves > Passeriformes > Timaliidae > Mystacornis > Mystacornis crossleyi. Next base: position 15,950 of record VYZQ01030651.1, read on the forward strand.
GGCTGATAAATCTGCTTGTATAACAGAGCAATACTTTTAGCCAACTGAACCGTTAGCTTCTGTAAAAAACACTGTAGATTTGGGCCCTGTTGTCAACAAGCCATCATAGGGTGCTTTACATTTTAGTATGTCTTTACAGTAAGAGTTACCATGGCTTCCAGGATCCTATATTGCTGCTTTTAAATATCATCATGTCAACTAAAACTCTAGAAGGGGTTGCTGTGTTTCTCAAGTGGATTAGAAGTCCATGCTTTATAGCACTAATTATGTCTTTTTTGCTGCCATTGGTGCACATTGAAATGCAAATCAGAAATGGCACCATGCACAAAATTGCACTTTTGGGTTTTCAAGTCACCGTGATTATTTTTCATGCCTTGTCATCTTTCCAGATAAACCATGTCACATCCTCCTCTGTAAAGTTTAGCTAGCATATACTGATAATTTTTTATTACATAAAGGGAAGATTGCTGTTCCTATGACAATAGAGTGAAAAAACTAAAGAGTGACTCCCAAGTCCATGTAAGCCCTTCTCATTCATTCCCATATCGCTTCACATTTGAGGAACAAGCTTACTAAGAAGGTGCACTTCTTTTAAAGCCGGAAAGGGGCTCAAGGAATGTGTAGGCTTTACTTGCAGGACCAGAAGATTAAAGCTTGGGAACTCAAGGAGGGATTTTCAAAACAGCTCAGCTCAGCTTTGGCATAACTCTGCTTTTAACACAGCAGTGATAAGACTCCCATTGTCTACAAAGTGGGAAGTGCTACTATTTCACTTGGAGAAAGAGGATCAGCAGCATGTGATTTAAAAATGCCCAGCAGTTTTGAAGTCCTTGGTACCAGGAAAACATGTTTTACCACTTCTTACACAGCCAGCATGTTGGGAAATGTGGATTTGGGAGGGCTGCCTTGTTTTAAACAGGAAAGCTCAGAGCCTCACTGAAACACCTGCCTTAAGAAGATGGAATACTGAGCTGACCTTCAACTACTGAGATATCATAAAATCCAGAAAGTCGGCAACCATAACAAGGGACTGTGACAGTTCACAGCAACTTGTCCTCTTTTTCTCCCCCCTCAGTCTTCTCTAAGCTAATTCTTATTGCTATGTTCCAGGAATAAAAAAAACACCACTGTATGAGAACAGTGTGACATTATATTTTGTCCCTTACCTTGGAGAGAGACAAACTAAATGAAAAGACTGGAAATAAATGTCCTTACCCTCTGTGTCTTTATGGGATAAAGTCTTTCCTCTAGTTTTCTAGCCCAACAACTTCTTGGGCTGAACCAACTCTATCTGTTGCTGAGTGTCTAGAAAAAAAAAAAAAAACNAACAGTGTGACATTATATTTTGTCCTTTACCTTACCTTGGATAGAGACAAACTAAATGAAAAGACTGGAAATAAATGTCCTTACCCTCTGTGTCTTTATGGGATAAAGTCTTTCCTCTAGTTTTCTAGCCCAACAACTTCTTGGGCTGAACCAACTCTATCTGTTGCTGAGTGTCTAGAAAAAAAAAAAAAAACAACCCTTTTAGAAAAGCTGAGAAAGAGCAGCAGAGCACTGTTAGCAGCAAGTGATTTTATACCGTAGCCAACTGCAGGGGTGGGGGAAATCTTTCAATGGCAGTATGGTTAAGAG
>VYZQ01030652.1:0-18003 GCA_013400655.1 Mystacornis crossleyi
GAAGAGCAGAAATAGAAATGAAATCTCTCTCAGGACACACACGGCCAACACAACTCTATTGCTTCATTTTCTGATACTGTATAGTGCTGTCACTCAGGGACCTTCAGTGACTGGGACCTTGGGACTGTAATTCTACCCGTCCCCTTCCTATGCCCCCTTCGCCTTGAGTATTGAGAGATGAAAAGACAACGAGAGAAAGTGCAGAAGAGGGAAACAAGAGCCCTGCTAGCAAACCCCTGCTATTCCATGGGTGAAAGAAAAGCTTTGGTTACTAGGGTAAAAGGAAAATGTAAACCTTTATATTCATGTCTTGGAGCATAAACCAGCCAGTAGTGTATATAGGATAAGTTCACAGTGCATGAAACAAACAGGACTGTAGGTTTTAACTGGCATCCAACTTCCTTGCATGCACATCTGACACCACGCCAGCAGCTTATGTCTTGCAAAAAAGTAGGGAACCTGCCAAGTGGACAGCACATCCACTTCCCAGAGACAGCTCCAGGAAGCAAACGGATCTGGCCAGTCTGTTTGACCAGATCTGCTCCAGAGGCTCTGGCAGGAGGAGATAAGGAGTGGGGAAGGGAGCTGGTTTTGTTTTCTTTGTTGTGGAGAGGAGGAAGGTGTTTAAATCTCTGAGCTGTTTTCAGACAGAAGAGCAGCCTCTGGAGCTGCAGACCAAAGAGCAGTGGCTTTGGGGAAGGTGGTTGCTGCAATCCTGGTGGAGAGGATGGGTTGAGGAAAAGGTGGTTGGTGGGAGAGAGCTGTAACTGCAGAAGCAGAGCAAACAGGAGAAAGCTTTTGAAAACAGATGTGCAGTACACGAGGTTTGCAGGGACTGGAGCACTGGGGACATCCCTGAGTCAGACGGGCTGGGCACAGCTGCGGGCAGCACTCCGGGAAGCCCAGCCACGGCAGCAGTCCCTGGTGGGCAGAGCCTGTGCTCTCTGGGGGACAGGCAGCCAGGAGCAGGGAGAAGAGGGAGGCTCAGGGTGCCATCAGCAGAGCTCAGTCCCTGGGGGCAGGGACGATCAGTTGCAGCCAGACAAAGTTGCAGGAGCTGGGCTGAGATGTGCAGGGGAGTGACCACTGTGCCAGGCCGGGGCACGGCTGAGCCCTACCCTGGTGTCAAGCCAGAGACAACGAGGCAAGAAACGTCCTGCTGGTTGCCAAATGCTTTCTTGGAGAGGAGACTGGGCCTACCAAGCAGGGTGGGATGTCTTTACAGTAGATGTGAAAGTGGGGTTGGGGGCATGGGTTGGGTGAGAGATGTGAAACCAATGTGTTGGAAGCAGGACCTAACGCAGATGCTGGGAGGGAGGGAGGGAGGGTGGCAGAGAACAGGCACTAAATGAATTGCTGGCAAAAAAAAGCCAGTTTGATCTTAAAGTGAGCAGAGGTAGACCTAAAGAACATGAAAGAACTAATTGCATGTAAAAATAGAAATATTTAAAGATAGCTAAAAAATAATTTCTGCTTGTACTTTGCAGTTCCATCTTTATTTTAGCTTTGCCATTTTTTCTTCAGTGTACGTTTTGGAAGGGTTTTTGCATGTTAGGGGAAGCTGAGGATATCTTCCCTGACATTTTCAAAAGCCTGACTTCTGGAATGAGAGGGTTGTAAGATCCAAAGATACTCTATTTGGGTGTTCATGACGCTGTTTTTGGAAAGGAAGCACATCNTCAAGCGTAGGGCAGCGTTTGAATGTGAACTGGGGCTCACATGGTTTCCATGTCAGCAGAAATGAGTGATGGGGAATGCTGAGAGTGATGGTGCTGGTGGGTCTGAGACATACAGGTAACCCTCTGTGTTAGAATCATGGGGGGAAAGCAGGGTGAGAAATTTCCCATCTTGTGTTCAGTGCTGTGGAAAAGCAGAGGACAGTCTTGCCTCCATGGGGCAGAAGTGTGGCTTCTCTGCAGCTGGGCCGATAAATGTCCTGTTGTTTGTGTCGTTGCAGCAAGACTAAAAGGAAAAAAAACAAAGCAAACCGACAATTTGTGTGGGAGGCAGACCTAAGGGGAGTCTCAGTCCTCTTAGGGAAGGCCCTTCTTCAGCAGAAAGGCTGGAGTGCATCAGTGTGGGGCAGCCCCAGAGCCCCCCTCAGCCCTTCCTGCTGATGACCAGGCCACCAGGACGGGTGGGGAGCCAAGGGCAGGTGCTCTGCTGGGGCAGAACACTGGGGAGTCGTGTGAGCACGAGCTCCTGCACTGGGCTCTGCCACAAAGTGCAGTCCCTTGCTCCCAAAATCTGGGTGTGTCACCATAGACCCCTGGAGACAATGGACCCTCAGCATCCCAAAGCTTCCCTCCTCAACCCAGGGCTGTCTGCTCCCACCCGAGACAGCCAGAACTTGCCAGTGCCAGGGGCAGCAAGCACTCACTGAATAATACTGAGTATGTGTATGACAAAGTGAGGAGAGGAGACGTGATAGACCCATTTATGATCCAGGGATGCACATTTTATCATTTGCCCAGGCTGAGCTTGGCATTTATGCTGGCAGACTTTTCCCCCAGAAATGATGAAACAGTTTAGCGGTGAGTAACGTTATTTTTTTGAAGGAGATGGTAATTTCTCTTCCAGTATGTGTTTTAAACAGCAGATCCGTGTTGGTTCGCCTTCTGTGAATCCTAATGCCTCCCAGCTCAGTGCTCTGATGTGGGGTAGCACCAGAGTTAATTGTTTCACTTAATTAGATGCTGGGTCCGTGTTTTTTGGGAACCTTGCTGGGTGTCTGACGGACAGTGTCCAGGCGTGAAGGCCAAAGATCTTTTCCTTGGCTTTCCCAGCCCTCTGGACATGCCTTGACCACCGTGTGCTTTGCTGGATGTGCCATCACGTGGCTCGTGGTGCCCAGCAGCACAGACAGCCCTGGTGCTGCTGAGCCTGGCGGGGAGGGTTTGGGGATGCACGGGCTGGGAGAAGCCAGGCCAGCGAGGAAGGAAACTGCGATTACCTTTGCTGTGATGCTGGTGCCCCTTGGGGCCTCGGACAAGGGCAGTGGCCGGGTTTGCAGCATCAGGAGCAGCCTGTCTCGGGTTAGCAGAGCCTTTTCTCCCCGGGGCTGATCTCTTGCCTGCAGAGAAGGGAGCTGGCACTGCCTCTGCACTGACAGATGCTCTGCTCCACGCTGGGATGAACCTGCTTGTCTTGACTCTGGCCTTAGGGGAGTCCTCTCATTTCACCTGCAGGGGATGGTGCCTTTGGCCGGGCTTTTCTCTCTCACCACCATCCCCTGGCTGTGGCCGGGGCTGTGCAGCCTGTGCTGGAGCAGCACCAAGCCCTGCCGAGGCAGTGGCCACTCCCAGCAAGACCAGAGGGTCTCAGTGGCGAGAGCAGAGGCAAACGGGGAACTCCTGTTGCACAATATCGTGACATGTCAGGTGGGAGCCCAAAGAGGAGCTGCACCTCGTGAGAGAGCTGGTGCTGGCATAACTGGGGATGCTTTAACCTCTTTTCTCCGGAGACAGTGTCCCACAGAACCCGAAAGTCTGGGGACCACTGTGCTACCTGCCTCAGGGACATCTGGGACCCAGGGGGGCTGCTTTGAGCAGGAATAGGTCTTCTGTTAGTGCAGATTTCAGGCTTTTGTTAGAGATCTTGTCACCCTCATGCCCCTTGACTTTTGAGGTAGGGAGAAGGAGGACATGTCCCAGAGCCTCTCACAAGCAGAGACTGGGCACAAATCCCTGATTTTCAGCCCCTGCCAAGGCTAGGAAGGTCAGCAAGGGAATTGGCAACCTTCCCCTCTCCCATTTCAATTGCACTGAAGCAAAAAAGGGATGAGCAAAGCAGAGATTAAACCCACGCAGTCCCAGCCCAGCAGAGCCTCGTGTCTTGCTCAGGTCTGAGCACAGGCGCAGACCTGACAACTGCACATCTTCTTAAAATCCTGCCTGGATCTGACAGCTTCACTGGGCTGGGGCCAGTGTGCTTGGCAGGCCAAAAGGGAAGATTCTGAGTGAGCAAACCCCCAGAAAGATTCAGCAGCTGTCACAGAGGAGGGTTTCTAATACCTGGAAGGATGAGTAGCTAGGTGCTAGAGGAGAAAATAGAAAAACTGAGGATAAAGGAAAACCTCAGGAGTTACCCAGAAATATCCCAACCTCTGTCAAGTACACGTGACCCTGGTGGCAGGACTGTGGTCGGGTGTGTGGGGCGGGTTGTTTAGGTTTTCATTTTTTTTTCCCTACTGCCTGGCATGTCATAATATTGTGTGTTTGTGTGGGATCACATCCCCTCCCAAAAGAGAGCCCAGCTCCTGGAGGGCACACGCCCTTCCGTGGTGTGCTCACTGCAGGGATGCTGCACCAAAAAGATACAAAAGCAAGGCTGGGGCATCCTCCCCAGGAAAACCTTTTCCATTTGTGGCTTATCCTCTCAAGCTGCACCCATCCATCTCCCTCCCAAAGGCGAAGAAGCCGCGGCATCTTCTCTAACTGGGGACAATTGACGTGGCCTGAAATCCAAACAGCTGAGCAACAGTGATGAGAGGACAGGAAGATCAGTGTCAGCGTCAATGTGTGCTATCAAAGGGACTGCTGTGAACCATCTCAACATACTCTGAGTGGCTGCGTTGCATCCTGTACAGCGTTATTAAAAAAAAAAAAAAAAAGGGGGGGGGGGGAAAAAAAAACCAAGCCAGAACAAACCACCCATTTTTATGATCTTTAATTTGCATTTTCTGCATGAAATAAGACCTTGATCCTTGTCTTTTTTCACAAAAGCAGATTCTGCTTTAACTAATGTAAAGAACAAAAAAAAAAGGAAAGAAAAATAATGTTTCTAGCAAAGTGATTTAGATGTAGAAATTTTTGTAAGAAAACGGCAAAAAAAAAAAAAAAGGGAAAAAACCAACAAAGAAATAAAATAAAATGACCTAAAGAGCCATCTTTGTCTACTCGAGAGGTGGGAAGGTGTGACTGGTGGGTGGCATTTTCTGCTGTGTCCGTGGGAGCGGTGCCAGAGCCCAGGGCAGCCAGGAGGGCTCTGGGAAGGACGTGGTCACCAACTGCTGCCAGGTGCTTTCAAAAACTGTCTCCTTCACCTTCTTTTAGGGGCAGTGGGTAGGAGGGCAGGGGGAAGGGTGGGGAGGGGCAAGGAGGGTCGCCTTGATTTGCTTTTGGGGTTTTGTCTGGGGTGTTTCCGTTCCTGTAGTGACAGTTTTTGAAAGGTGACGATGAACAAAAGTGAGAAAAACAACAAACTTGAAAATAGTTTACAGTTTTGTACAAACATTATAAATACTAACAGCAAATGTTTTTAAAAATGGTCCATACCAGTGCCAAAATAATGTAATGTGTACATTAATTTATTCTCTCTCTCTTTTTTTTTTTTTGAAAAAAGGTGTTAAAACACAAAAAAAATTATTTCTTTTTTAACAAATGCTGTATGTGGACATAAATGTACTTGAACACTGTTGGTTATTAACTGGTTAGGAATCTTTCTTGGGCTTTTGGGTTTGCGCTTTTTTTTCCTACCCAGAACAAAAGTTAACACTTATAAAATACAGCCTTTGAAGGTGAAACAATCAACTCCTTCTCTGCTGGTCTGAATGTTCTGCGTGTTTCCATTCTCAAGGCACTGTCTTTAGGCCAGGTCTGTACCTTGCCATAGAGAGGACTCAAACTTGTCCTGAACTTTAAGCACAGCTGTGTTAATGCCACCTGAAATGTGCGTCCAAAGGACTTTGCTAAGACCTAAGCAAAGTTTTCTGCGTGTCCAAGCGTTTGTTCCTGCTGGCTTGAACCAAGAGCTGGAATATGCTCAAGCTCCATGACACTGCCTGGAGCAGAGGGGAAAATCACAATAAATTCCCAGTCTTGTTTTTCCACAACAAAGCGAGTGACTTACCCTAACTCTGAGGAGCAAAGATCAGAAACTCATCATTTTCGAGGGCTCTTCTGTCCTATTACCAAAAGCAAGTGAAACACTCAAGCCCTTGTAGGCTTTGCTGTGCTGAACAGAAGTGAATCAGACAGGACCGTTCTCAGAAATGACTGATGCACTTCCAGCAAGGTATGGAGGTATTTAATGATCAGACTTCAGCTCCCAGGTTTATTTTCAAAAGTTTAAAAGGACATCTAGAGGTCTTCGGATGTGCAAGACAGGCTGCCTGTCCAGCCAGGGGAATGGGGGACCCTGTGGAGCTGAGGTGTCACCCATCGAGGGACTGTGGGGACCTGGGGGGTGCTGGCAGGGCTGGGACTGTGGTCAGTGATGACGGCAGCACAAGGAGGGAGCTGGCCTTGAATCCCCGCTTCCCTGGGGTGCAAAGTGGCGTTACCAGCCCCAAATCCATTCCCCGCCCAGGCTCTGCTCTCCAGCTCGGTCCGCTCTGCACCTCCGTGGCTCTGCACTGTGAGCAGGAAGGAGAGGATTGAAAATACAGGGGAAACGAGTACAGGGGTGATGGTGGGGTGCTGGGAGCGTGCTTGCCCCTGCCGGGGCCATCCTTGCAGCCCTGAAGCAGAGAGGTGCTGCCTCCCCCACCCTCAGGCAGGAAAACAGGGATATGGGCAGTGCCTGACGTGCTCCAGGTGGGCATCTCGGTGTCTGGAGCTCTTCTCAGCTGGGACCTACTGCCAGGGGGGTCAGTGTGGCTGCTGGATGAAAAGTCAGGGATAAAAGTCATGCTAGGAACTGCATTCAGCACCCAGCATGTGACATCCAGGCCTTGCTCCCCTCCCAGCACTGGCTGAGGTCACCACCCGCTCAGCAAACCAGCTATGTGGGATTTGGCAGGTAATGGGGAGGAAGGTTTCTTTTTTCTGTCTTTAAATTTTGGGGTTTTTTTTCACTGACGTCTATATATAACACAAAACCATTTTCTTTTCTTCAAATATGCCAATTCAACTTTTCTGTCTCTTCACCAGCCATTAGGACAGTTCTTGTCTCTAAAAGCCCCGAAGCCCTGCTGAGCTCAGAGGCTGCAGTTGCAGCCCCAGCAGTGGGGAAGCCCTGGGAGCATCACTGGCCTCTCTTCTTGCCTTTTTCTTCCCTGTAAAACTTCGGCTTTAAGGAAATATGGGATCAGTGGGAAGGACTGACTCCATGTTTGCTTGAAGGTGAAGTTATTTGAAACCTGACATGGGAGTTGGACATCTGGTCCTCAGCCTTGGATATCCAAACTCTTCAGGGTCTCATCCTCCCCAAAATCATAGATGAAAGCTAAAGAGACCTTTCTCCCCAACAGAAACAGCAAAAGGCAATTATTAATTATCATTAATGGTGCTAGGAAACTTACTGAATATTCAAACAGTGATAGAGCTGCATATTTTCACAAGTCCTTAAGTGATTAAAGCATCCAGGTTCCTCTGACTTTTCAAAGGTTTGGGCATTTAAGTTGCACAATAATAATACCCAAAGTGACATGCAAGGGTTGTAAAAACATTAAAGCATATTCAGTCTGGTTTATCCTGGAAATTCTCTTGAGACTGGAAAGAAGAAATCCTCAAGATCACTTTGTATGACAGCACGGAAGAATGTCAGTACAAACTCTCCTAACTCCATTTGCAGGAAATGCCACCGCAGATCAACCTCCAAAAGTTTGGAAGGGAGCAACAAGGCAGAGTTTAGTGCATTGCTCTGCCAGCTATCATGCATTAAAGCAAATATAAGGCCTCTCGAATATGGGAGAGAGTAGAGATTCTAAAAAGAAAGGAAAAGTTATCTGGAAATTTCAAAGTGATATCTTTAATGCATGTGAAATCTTCAATGTCAAAGAAATTTCATTTTTTGTTGGTATGTCTTCAGAGCATTTTGTCTTCAAGAATAAATTATGTTTTTATCTGTATCGACACCATTTTCATTGTCTAATTTCAGGCAGGCAAAGTCAGAAGGATGGAAATTCAGAAGGAAAAAAATTGAGAGCCGAGTTGATACTAAAATGAAATAAAGTCTGTTATTCCAATGCAGCTGAAGAGCATTTCATTTGAATCACCACAACTCGACATTTTTTTACATTTTTTTTGACAAAATGCAGATTTCTGAAGGAAAAAAGAAAAACGAACAGCAAACATTATCCAGCCAGTTGTCTTGTGAAGTGTCATCTGCCATCTGACTCTGTGCTGCAAAGTCCTTTCAAGCCTCTGTCAGCCTGGAGAGCAGAAGTCGCCAACTCGGCCCAGCTGCGGCCCCAGCGCCTGGTCTGGGGGAGCCTCAGCATTCTGTGCTGGCAGCTTGGTTTGGATCCCGCAGCTTTCCCCCAGACAATAGATTTCTGCAAAGGAGGGTGGTGCTGCAGCAGCTGCCTCCATCGGGCACTGTGTCAGCAGCTTAAATATTAACAGTTCCATGTGTTCTCACCGGCCCCTGGGAGACGCAGGATCAGCCGGAGGATTTCACCTCCAATCCCACTCGTGGGTTTTTCTCCCCAAACAGAGCTGTGCAGTCACGAACAGCCTGGAGAGAGCTCACACTGCCTTCCAAAAGCCAGCTCTGAGACTCCACTTCTCACAGCAAAAGGCTGTGTAGGAAGACAGGGCTTTTCCACAGCTCCAGGGCCTGCTTGGGCAGGTGGCTCCAAACACATTCAGCATCCCAGGGTGTGTCTGCTGAAGGGAGGAAGGCTCCTTCTCCATCAAACTAAGAACTAATACCTCCAAAACAGGGGCTATTTGGCTGAAAAAAGCTCCAAAACCCTGCTTCATACAAAATTAATGTGCTCAGGGACAAAAAACCCAGCAACAGATATTGCTGAGAAGCATCCTGTCAGGGTCTGCACCAGCCTTGGAAAATGGGGTTGCTTAAGTCTTGACACCACACTGAGCACAGTGAAGGAGTCTGGCCTTGCAACAGCAAAGGCACAAATTATAATAGCAAGGTCTGTAGCTGGAGAAAGTCTCCAGAGAAGCTCCTGGTTAAAAAATGTGATTTATGTCAGTGGTTTTGTATGATGGTCTTAGTTCTAGGATCAAAACTTCACGTCCGTAGCCTATGTGATGTGAACGATCACTCTCATTTGTGTGTCGTGTATTTACAGGGCAGCTCCTAGGCCAGGATTTAGAAGAGGTCCCTAAAGCTCACTGTGCTGTGTTAAGGAAGGGTCTGACTTCAGCCAGGATCCTGTACTCTATGGAAAAAAGACCCACCCATCCCTTTCCCCTGTCCTTGCACTCGAGGCACAACAGAGGAGTTCATCTCCCGCAGTCCCTGAGGTGAGAGGTGTCAGGCAAACATGGAAGAACAATCAGAGAGTGCAAGCCACTGAGAGAAGCAGCAGTACCAGCAGACAAGGCAGACACGAGACTGTTCTTCACCCACCACGCCCCAAATCCATGCTGCACAAGCCCTGCGGGAAGAGCTCTGTGCAGGCAGAAACTCCAGCATTTCGCTGGTGCACTGCTTGGAAAGGGCCCAGGTACCAACCCCGATCCCACTGGGCAGATCCGTCCTCGCCCACCCACAGCCTCACGCTGTGCATGCTCTCACTCCGTGGGCTCGCTGGGGAAGGATGAGCACATTTTCAGCTGGATTCCTCTCCCCGTTGCCATGGGAAGACGGACGCACCCTCCCCGGGACGCTGCTGCCGAATTCTGAGTTTGGAGGTGTGTGCTGCAGGTGGAGCTTGTTTTTAGGGCAGGGCAGGAGGTCAGCGCTGTGCCACGCTCCTGCTGGGGCAGGAACTGCTCTGGCATTTCAGCTCTGCACCTGGACACCATCGTTGGCTGGCAAAGACATCCCTCACCTGCTGTGCACCTGCTGGCACGGTGGTTCTTCTGCTTAACGCTGGAGGATACACAAATACTGTTATTATTTCATATTTTTATTTCTAGCCGCAGTTCCTTTTCCCAAGACAAATTCTCTCTTTTTTTTTTTTTAATTCTAAACTTTGAGCAAAATCCATTCTGCCATTTTGAAGTCAGATGAGTGAAAATGAGCCAACTTTGTAAATCAGAGTTGCCAACTGGTTTAATTTAATTTGGTGAATTAATCATGAGCCTAGTTCTAAGTCCTTGTTCAAAAAAAAAAACAAAAACACAACAACATGTTCTTAGATTCATGGGAATATATCCAAGGCTGTGTTTGCATTTAAAAACAAAAAGTAAGTTTCTGTCATGGAGACAAACTCTCATAAAGGCGACTGCTGGAGCCTGCTACCAGAAGATAAATTAAAGGCATCTGTCATTAAATGATTATTACTGAGGTAATAAGTTTCAAGTTTCAAGCCAAAAACATGATTTTGGAGAAGCAGAAACGCAAATAACTCATGGTTACTGAATATTTGTGTCTAACAGTTTTCTATACCCTGTCCAAAACCCCCTGAGGTCTCTTTCCCTAAAATATAAATAAATGTATCCACCCCCAAATCCCCACAGGAAAGTAGAACTCTCTCCTCTTGGACCCTCTCACCACAGTGTTTCTGGCCAGCTTTGCTGGACACAGGAGAGAGTGTAATTAATGCAGAATAAACAAGGGTGGCACAGAAGTGCAGGGCTGCTCCTTTTTACATTTTTGTTGGGTAAAGTTTCCACCTGGCTTCATGTTATGAAACAGCGAAGATGATTCACACTCCCGGAGCACGTGAATGCCTCAGGACAGGCATGAGCAGAGCAAGAGTGACCACCCAAGGATGGTATAAACAGGAAAAACAGAAATGTGGAGTTCAGGTCTGCAGAATCCCTGGTGCAGATCCGGTTCCCCTGGAGCATGGCAGAACCAGAGCATTTGTGGTCCTGGTGGGGAATGTACCAGGATTCCTGCTGGAAGGAAGAGTTTGCTCCTGCTCTGGGAACGGTTCGGAAAGAGGAGATAAGATTGTCATCGCAAGGAGACAACACTGTTTACTGTCCAGATGGAATAGTGGCAAGCACTGGAATCCTTGGAGGCAGGGGAAGGTATCTGCTGTGCAAATTAGGGAGAAACTCCCACAGTCCATCGTGACAATGTGAGAGCTGCACTGGCAGAAGCTGTTGTGTGCCTTAGGTCACCCTACTTGTATGAAAAGGACATCCACAGGAGGGTGTCAGGAAGGATAACAGATTTAAATTTTAAACTTCCAGGAATCCTTCCCTCTGAGGGTAGGGAGGCCCTGGAACAGGGTGTCCAGAGAAGCTGTGGCTGCCCCATCCCTGGAAGTGTCCAAGGCCAGGTTGGACGGGGCCTGGAGCACCCTGGGCTAGTGGAAGGTGTCCCTGCCCATGGCATGGGGTGGAACTGGATGGGCCCTTCCAACATAAACCGTCCTGGGATTCCATGATCAAACAGGAGAGGACGTTTCAGCATCACCTCTCCACCCTACTTATTTACACACACATTGTCCTACTTGCCACTATGCAAAGTTCCCAGCTCATGCTGAGGTGCTGGGACAGTGAAAATCATCTTCACAGACCTTCGAGGTCAGTGGACAGTGTCTCACAGAAGAGGATCCTTTCCCTGAAAATGTCTTCAGACCAGCACTTCGTGTTCATTCTTTATGTCAGGGGAGGGATTGACATGTAGACAGGCAAAAGGACGATGGAATTCTCACCACCGAGGGAATCTTTTGCAATTTCCCCTCAAACCCGTGCCTGGTACCTTTTCTTAAAGAAGGTCATTCACAAGAAAATCCCCTTCCATATCCAGCTCCCTCCAGAGCTGACTAGATGTTCTTGTACAGCTTATAAATCATAGAGGCAGCTGTTCCCATCAGCATTTTCCTTCTCCCTTGAAGTACTAACAGCCCCAGCAGCTGCTGAGTCTGAAGGTAATTTCACAAATTAACCTGAGAGCAGCCCACAGTCCCAGGACAGCAACCCCACCTGCTCCATGCATCTTCCTGGGGGCTTGCAGGCTCAGCACTTCTGTAAGCTTTCCAGGAGGATGGGGAAGTCTTAGGAGAGGGAAACCAAAGCTGGATAAGTGTTTCAGCCGCAAGGCAAACAGAGAAGACAGGATGGATGCATTGTACAAAGGGAGAGTACAGAGCAGAAATAAAAATGAGAGGGGAAAAAGGCTCCTGAGAGCCTGGATGGAATGAAGCACATGCACAGTTATCAGCTATACTGAGGAAAATAAATAAATAGGAGTATGCCTGGAGCTGGAAGAAATTTGTACCAGTGGCAGCCACGCAGGTCACAGGAGCCAGAGTCCTTGGTGGGTTGAACACCTTTGTTTTGTTTAATGTTCTGTCGATATTTTCAATACCACAGTGTACTCACACCCCGAATTTGCCCATGGAGATTTCTCTTTTGTGTCTCTGGGGTATGAAAGCTTCTTGTGAACTCAGCCCCAGCTCTCCCTGTTGCCTTCTCCAGCCGCCTAGAAACAGAGACTAGACAAGAGTAAGGGAATAAAGGCAGGGATTTATTTGAAGGGCCTTCAAGGTACACTCTGGGGAGCCAGAGGCTGCTTCCATAAAATGGACCCCAAGATGGACGACAAGTCACGAGTTCTTTACACTGTTATAGGTTTGGTCCATTTGCATATCAGCATAAATTCACCAATTAAAACTTTAGCTCTCTTCCATTTCTCCACCTCTCTCCTGGTCCTGGTTTCCACCTTTAGGCCTCGGACAGCCCGAGTGTCCTTGAAGAGCAAGCTCAGAGAAGCTTTGTTGTGTCTATCTGGTCTAAGAGAGCAGCTAACAAGCTGTAAGAAACTTCAGAGTTACACACTAGGCAATACAGGATTTGAAAAGTACAGAAAACCTAAGGCATCATCCCCATTTCAGCTGCCAGGGGCTGAGCCACGAGCTCATTCCTGTGCTGCTCAGGCGAGGTAAATGTGCTCCGTGGCACCCAGAACTTCAGGGCTCGGGTGTGCACAGGGTAATATGGAAACTGGTGAGCTCTGTTTCCCTCTTGCTCAGGAGAAAATGGGATTTTGTTAAAAGCCCTGCAGGACTCCTGCAGGCGCTGCAGCTTGGGGCCAGGGCCTGGAATGGCAGGCAAAGGCATTTGCTAATGGAGATGAATGAATGGTGAGCTCCAGTAATGGATTTGGGTTTCTGTCCCTAGAAATCCATTGCCGACATTGGGGTTTCTATGTCCCCTTTCAGGCCGATTAATTAAATGATCTATTGCTGTAAATACAGAGCAAGAGAGAAGGCAGGTGACTGAAACAAGCAGAGCGGGTTCCCTTCGATGGCCGGAGGATGTGTGATTTCCTCAGCCCAGCTGTGCCCAGGGCAGTCCTGTCCTCCTGCCTGAGCAGCAGCTGAGGGATCAGTATTGCCAAGTTGGCAATATCTGGGTTGTTCCTCAGCTCTTTGTAGATAACAGCTCTTGCTGGGGACCTTGGCAGAGAGGCTCGAGGAGCTGTCCCCTGGATGTGGAGACTTCGTAGTGAGCGCGGTGAAAGCGTGCACGGCTGCGTGAGCTGTGCTGGTCTGGGGAGGGAGAAATCTGAGCAGGAAACGGGGCCTTTTCCTGAGCACCCAGGTGCCTCACTGCACTCAGCAGGGAGAGCTGTGCAGGTGCTCTCCTGTCCTCCTCGATCAGCAAGTTCCTCTGGTCAGGAACTTTTCCATACAGTGCACGGGGCTATCTCATGATGTTGCCACAGGTGAGGAATTTCCCCGAACACAGTCAAAAAGGCCCTAAAGGCAGCCAGTGGAAGAGCAGAGGGGGTACAGAGCCTGTCTGCCTCCTACCATCTCCCAATCCTTTCCCAGGCGCAGAGTCAAACCCACTCCCTACCTGCTGCTGGAGAACGTGCTCTGGGGATGCAGCCCCTGCCTCCTGTGACCATTCTGTCACTCGTGGAAACTGGAGAGCCATGGAATTGGGAGGGGTGGAGCAGCCTGCTGTGCCCTGCCCTCCCCAGAGATGTGGGACCTGCTGCTTCCAGCCCGTTTGGGCAGAGGAGGGAGCGGGGTGTGACTAACTGCAGAGCCTATGTTGGGATCAGGATTTTTCCTTCCGCCCCAGTTCTGTGAGACTACGTAGTTTCTTCGTTTCCTTTCTTCCTATGGGGCTAAAAAAAGAATTAAGCCTTCTGAATGAAATATCTGATTCAGTGTAAAGCCGTACACTCCTCATCTCCCACCCTTCTGTGAGAATCGCTTCTTCACTCTGACTGACAAAAAATAGTGTGTTTGCGTGAGCACAGCCCTACTTACAGGCGGAAATGAAAGTCCAGCACTGCCCACAGTTTGGGGCTTTGATATCCTTGAACACATTGTCCTAAGCAAATGAGTCCCAGCTATCCCACATCCCGAAGGGGGATGTGTTTGACATGTGTTTGGCCTGTTCCTGAGGGTGCTGAGCACCTGCAGGCTGGGAAGGGGCAGCCCCGAGGTGACACCGGGCATCCCTCGTCCTCCTGAGGTGCAAGGGCCCTGCTTCTCCCTCAGCTGCAGCACCAGACAGGGATGTGTGCTAGGGGAGAGCACAGCCCTCGCATCCACTTGTACTTTTGCTTCTGATAATTGTTCTTTGGTAAGGAGCACTTTGATTAAAGGAACTAATTTACAAAGCAACAATAAGCAAGGAAAACCCTTGTCTGAGCTCTCTACAACATTCACAGCACCTCGTTGCTTCTAAGCTCTAAAGACCAACTTGACATTTCATTCCAGCTCCTGTGCAGAAGCAACAGGGACAATGGGCACCATTGAGAGGTCATCAAACCCTCAGTCCTCTGGCTCCCTCAGCAGCCAGCTCCTCCTGTGCAGGGCCATGATTACCCCAAAGCAACATTTTGTCAGGAAGCAGTGGGGTCCCAGGCATTCTGCCCCTCAGATTCCACTTCAGGAGGAGTTTCCTGGGTAATGTCACATTAGACTTACACCTCCTGCCTGCTTCTCTGCTGCTTCACTCAATAAACGTGTTCCAGGGCTCTGGACTGGCCTCACATGGCTTTCACAGCTCTTTTTCTTCCCAGTGCCTGTCCCAGCTTTCTCAGGACCTTCAAAAAGAGCTGCCAGTCTCACAATTAGAGGTTCACACCTTGTTCCTGCTCTTACATGTGATGTCCCTGACATCTTGCTGGCCAGGGAAGCTGTGGATACCACATCCCTGGGAGTCTTCAGGGCCAGGCTGGATGGGGCTCTGAGCAGACTGATTTGGTGAAAGAGCCATTGTTTTTACCAGGGTTTAAAGGTGGTCTTATATTGCATAGGGGGTGGGAAGGGTGGCCTGACCATCTCAGAAGATCCAACACTGTGTCCACACTGAATACTGGAAAGAGAAGCCTCTTTTGGGGACAGCTCCTTCTTGAGAATCTTCCCTCTCTGTGTATGTAGCCCCACATGTCTGGATCTGAAGCTCAGACCCCGGGAAGTTTGGTTTTGTGGCTTGGTTAGGGTCTATTGTGCTCCAAGCTGAGGCTCTGCTGCGTGTCCTGCTTTTCACAGAGGACTGAGGGCTCTTCTTGGGTCCGTGTACTTCCTTTCTCATTTAATTTGGTCCTAATTAATTTTCACTGTAAGAGGATGGGAGGCAGAATTGCAACAGAAGAAGTTCTATTAAAGAAGGGGGAAAAGATGTCCATAGTGAAGGCAGTTAGCCAGCAAATCACAGGCCCAGGTCAGCAGTGGGACCTCTCTAACTGGAGATACTCATTATTTGACAAAACAGACCTGAAGACCTAAGTTAACTTCAAAGATGGTCAGAGTTTCAGTGTTGGGGATGTCCCTGGCACCACAGGACCCCCAGGGACATGGTCCAGACCAGGAGAAAGAGCTCAGAAGTGCAGACATGGCTCTGGAATAGGATTCAGTGAAGCAAACTGATTTGGGTGAAGGAGAGTAAAAATAAAGCACTGCCTTTATCAGTGGGGCTGTGTCCAGAGGCCAAGAATTAAACCAGAAACACACACAAGCCTTGGGATGGGGAGTTATTTAATCAGCTGGAATTAGCTGTGGGGTTTGTCACTTCAGCTTTTCATGTTTGGACTGATTACAATTAAAATGCAAAGTTCTGACTGTTTAAGTGCTCCGTGCTAATTGGGGGATCAGTGGGCTGTCTTTTCCCTTTCTCTTCCAATTTCTTTTATGGCTTTGTTTCCATCGAAGAAGGTGTGGCAGTCCCAGGCATTTGAAATGAGGGAGAGAGGTGGGAAATGCCAAATAAAACCTGTGTGGGCAAAGGAGAGGGAGGGAAGCAGGGGTCTTTCCTGCACAGGGAACAAACCTTTGCAAAGGGGGTTGATAATCCTGCTTTCCTCTCCCCTGGTTGCTTTTGGTCCAACAGCTGTGGGGATCACTGAATGAGATGGTTGGTCAGGAGCTTGCTTGTTTTTGCAAGTTGTTCTTGTGGGGTGAAAGAACTGCCACTCAGAGCAGCCCTTTTCTTCACCAGCGGGTGCTTTCCCAGGAAGAGGCCTCATTTTTGGAGAGGGCAGCTGAAGGACTATCACAGCAGCCTTCTCCACACCCCCATCCAAGCGGCTGCTGGTTTGCAGTCCTGAGGCAGATGTGGGCAGCAATTATCACACCCACGTAGCTGCCCTCACCAGCACAATGCTTGTTGTGCCTGGAAAAGGGAAAGTCCCACTTGGATTACTTGAGTGAACAGTGAAACGGAACAATCTAAGGCCTCCAACGTGCACAACCTCAGAGTGGAGATTTCTTCATGCACAAGTAGTGTCTGGGGAAGAGTCTTGAGCGTGGTGTCACTGCAGCGGGTGGTGGGGCCAGGCTGCAATTCCAGCCAGAGGATTCCTGCTCCTGGTGCCAGCTCTGCTTTGGGCCACGCTTCAGCACCCAGCAGGCAGCAGCTCTCTGGTGGGGTCAGCATTCAGGGGCGTTGAGGCACCAGCACCACAAAAAGAAAAGCATCAACTGCCACAATGAGCAAACGTTGCTGTTCCCACCCAAAATTTACTCTGTCAGCTCTGCTTCACAGAGAGCTGTGGTCAGCAGTGATGGGCAGCTGGGCAGAATCACTTCCATCTGCTGAAATCATCTTTTAAGCAGCTGAATGTTCCTTATGCTTGTGCCTGCCCCAGGCTGTCGACAAGGTGATGTGTTACCCCTTCCTTTTTGATGGAGAGCTGAGGCCCAGAGCGCAGCTGAAATCCATCCGGGTGATGCCAGCAGGGAGCAGAGCTGGCAAAAAGCTGGATAATTGTGTCAGAGGGGTTTGCAGAGCGCAGGGAGGACCAGCCAAGTGAGAGCCAGGGGTGCAGCGAGTCACAGGAGGGCAAATGGACCTGGAAAGCCCCTCCTGAAGGAACTGTTACAGCAATTCCCCACAAACTCCACGGCAGGAGCTGGAGGAGGGCCGGCATTCCACAGCTCCTCACCGGGAGGCAGCTGCAGCACTTAAACTGAGTAAAATCTCAGGCTCTGCAATCCTGGACAGGCTGCCAGGGTGCTGCGGGGCTGGCGTGGGTGACAGGGAAGTGTCCACCTCCATCTGGGCACCAGGGATGGCTCTGGAAGAGTTGAGAGGAGGTGAAGCCCTCCTCAGAGACACAGAGGAGAGTGTGATGCCTTCTCCAGCTACCTAGAAACAGAGACTAGACAAGAGATAGGGAATAAACGTCGGTATTTATTTGAAAGGCCTTCAGAGGTACCACCCTGGGGAGCCAAAGGCTGCTTCCATAAAATGGACCCCAAGATGGACGATGAGTCACGAGTTCTTCACACTGTTTAGGTTTGGTGCATTTGCATATCAGCATAAATTCACCAATTAAAACTTTCACTTTCTTCAATTTCTCCACCTCTTTCCTGGTCCTCGTTTACACCTTTAGGCCTGGGACAGTCTGAGCATCCTTGAACAGCCAGCTCAGAGAAGTTTTGTTGTGTCTGTCTGGCCTAGGAGAGCAGCTAAGGAGCTGCAAGAAACTGCAGAGTGACACACTGGGCAACACAGGATTTGAAAAATATAAAAGCTAAAACCTAAGGCATCAAGTGAGCCAATGGCGAGCTGCCTCCACCAGGGCCAGGACCCACAGGAGGCCTCTGAGGAACCTTCTCATGCCCAGCCAAGCACGTCCGCAGAGCAGCCCCATCCCCGGGGAAGGGGAGGAGGGGTCCCAGGGGCTCTGGCACGGAGCACCCCGGGATGCAGCTCCTGCTCTTGCTCCAGTGGGCTCCAGAGATGGGCAGCTATGTGTGAAATGTGTTCAACTTTTGCGTGG
>VYZQ01030687.1:3245-37537 GCA_013400655.1 Mystacornis crossleyi
CTTTTTAGAGGTTCTTACTACCCCTAAAAATCTGCGTATTAGGCAAATCCATACCTGGTGTCAAACAAGCCCACGTTGAGTACTGTTAAATACAGACCAGCCTTCAAACAAAGACAGAAATGCACAGTAACAAGAAGCTGTGCATGTCCAGTAGCCAACCCCCTGCAGCCTAAGCCCTTAGCAGTGTATTTCACAATTCCCCACTACACACCCAAGAGTAATCTTTAAGAAAAGACAATGCATTTTCAGTTAAGATGTGGGCTACAATTTATGAAAAAAGCAATAAAATTGAGATACTCAATTCATAGGGGGAAAAAAAATCACCCACAGTGACAGTCTTCACTCCATTCCACAAACGCTCNTTTCTCTACAAAAGAGCTAGGAATACAGCTGGTACTGTAATAAGCATTACTTGGGGTCATGACTTCATTCATTAACATATTTGGCAATTCCTCTGGTTAAAAGTCAGTTTCCACTAGTAATATTTAACCTTTCTGTAGAGGTTAGCCCTAAAGTGAGGCTTTCCAAGCTATTTTTCTAGAGCAAGCTGTATTGTTCTACAGTATCCTTAAAAGATCATCTCTCCAAGTCTGTGTTTGTATAGATTTTTCCACATAATATCTAAGATGTGACTACTTTGGGGAACACGGAAATTTAAGGAAGAAATTACCATTCTGATAGCACTGTTTTCCCTTTGATGGCCCAGTACACAAAGCCTTACGCTTGAATACTCTTTTACCTCTTACACTGACCTATCTTCTTATTGCAACTTACTTTATCAAAGTTTTGCATCTGTTCTCTGTTTGTAAACCAGGATTCCTTGTCCTGACTGGGCTGAATGACAAACACTTCATAATCTGCAAACATTTGGGTAAAGCGGTTGGCAAAAACTTCCCGAATCTGAATGTTCAGCTGGTAAATCTTGAATTCTTCTTCATCACACTGAATTTTAAGANGGGCCACAATTTATTTTTTGTTTCACAATTCTAGTCACTCAAAAAATCCAATCAGCATCAGCAGGAACTGTGAATGTCCACTTGCTGGGACTCAGACACTCATGCGCTCTACAACATTAACCAGAAAAAAGCATCACAGTATCCCTATGGCAAATATAATACATATAAGCAAAATTATATATATTCTACACAGAATGAAAAAGATATCTATCGAAACCAAGACTGGATGCAAACTTCAGGACTATCTAGATGTCAATTTTAGCCATTTAAGTCATTAAAAAGTGGTGCCAATTTAGAATAGATCTTAAAACCAAGAATAAACAGGGCAAAATGCTATTTTNGTTCAGCTGGTAAATCTTGAATTCTTCTTCATCACACTGAATTTTAAGATCCTTTTTGCTACTGGTCTCCTCTCGCACCTCCAGCTGAAGAAGTAAGGGAAAACACAAATCATTTGTATTGATGCTTTGTCAGGTATTCCAGGCATACAGGATTTTAATCGGCCATTCAGCTTATACTCTTCAAGTCAACATTTCAATATGGAAAAAATACTGTTTTCAACCACTGCAATAAAACANAGATGCTGTAGGGTTAAATCCCATTCCCACTCTTCCCAAAGCTTGTCCTTGTCTCTACAGCTGTTCACAAGGTTTGTGAACAGGTTGACAGAAAGTTCTTTCTAGTGAAGACAGACACAGCATCTTTGGACCATGACTTCAGGCCATCTGCCACTGCAGGACCAGAGAGAGTGTAGATCATTTCATATCTTACCTTTTCTAGACTCACACCTGTTCTTTTAACAAGTGCTTGGAGTCTTGCAATAGTCTCATTTTCCTTCAGCAGCTCATAGGAATTCAGAGGTGATCCTGCTATGTTCCCATTTCTTTTATCAGAAACCAGGTCACATGCTCTGAGGCTCTTCATCTTGGAGGCACTTTCACTGCAGTGCAGGTTCCCCTCAGGTGGAATTCCAAAAGCCATCAGTATCTCTGAAATTTCCTGAATGAACTCAAGTTTATTTGGAAACTGGGGTAGGTCTTCTGGCAGCTCGATGAAATGGTTGTCTACATCCACAAAGCACAGGTTGGCCTGGGATTTAATTTAGAACAGGACACCATTACAACGTCACTAAGCACATTATTGCTCTTTGGCATTTGTGCTTATTTAAAGATTCAAACACATTTCCATTTGTTTGCTTATTCTGTAGAACAGGCTTGCCCCAAATATAACTGAGCTGGTTGGTTGGCTTTGAAGAAAGCAACACAAGACTTACATTTCCAGGTCTTTTAAGGAGGTAACTGAGAAAGAACTTTAAAGACATTTACTATATACAAAATAGATTATAACATAAATGAGGTCCAGATGTGTGATGTTTTTCATACATGTACAGCTAAATTTTAACTACATATCTGCAATTCTATTTTTGACATGTTTATATGTAAGCAGGTGACTGCCTGTTGCTCAGATTAGCACTTGTCTAAAAGATTTAGCAAATTCCAATCTAAAAGGTGTGCTGATACTGCAGAAGTGCAATGAAGCTTTCTCTTTCTTCGTAAGCAACCTGACAACTATGGCAATTCTTTGAATGAGCAAGTTTGTTTCCAAGGGGAAAAATGAAATGAACTAGTTTCCACTCTCTTTTTCGGCTCCGATCTCCAACTCATTTACCATCAAAGAAGACCAAGGTGAGGGAAAGACAAAGAGAAGAAAAACCACCTATGTGGCTTCCACAGCAAGATCAAAGGAAGCTCTGCATCTTTCAAGGTTTACCTCACTCTTCATTTGGCAAGAGGGAAGAAGCCTTTTGGCTTCTGCATTGCAAAACCTGTATCTAGTGGTTTCAAGACATTACGTAATAACACACATCACAGCAAGAGCCTCAAGCATGTGTGAAATCTGCCTGCAAAGTTAAGAACAGAGAAGTCATTTTGCTCTTCTGTAGAAACATTTCAGTTTCTCTTCACAGCAGAATTAACATGGACTGTTATTATTCTGTTTAACCTTCTCTACACCAAATTCACTCAGATTTTGGGGTACTTTCAACCTAACTGCCTTGCATTATTCCAGGAGCCACACCTGACCTCGGGTCTCACTACAGCTCTGCAGCAAAAATACTTCCCAGGTCTATGAGAACTAACAGATCTCCAGTTACTTGCTCTGATTCAGTAAGAGCAGAAGGACGGAAGCACCACCACAATTGAACTGGAAAGAAAGAATCAGAAGAGTTCAACCTCACACAGAATGAATGGTGAATGATCCCAGAAACCAGAGCCACAAGCAGTAAGGACAAAGGAGTTCGGGTAGGAATTTGCTATGGGACTGACCCTAGGTAGACCAGAATAAACTGTGCCTGCCAAGACCTGTCCCACAGAAATAAACTGTTGTGAAAACATACATCTAGTACTTGTGACAGGTTTCTATAGAAGGGAATTAGGGTGTCAATTCTCCTTACAACACAAATTTCTCATTAAGCTTCAACATTTAAATTGAAAAAAGAATTCTTAAAGCAGAACTCCACTGGACATACTGCACTAGCTTGCATAGAACTAGTCCAATTCATGCTCTGCTACATTACCCATAGTTACAAAAGTAAGCTTAACTCCAGTTCTCTATTTCCTAATGTTCTAACATTTTAATATGGGGATTGATTTCGTATGCTCAAAGGAATGCACATAAAACAGTTTAATATCTCTTGTATAGATTCGTTACTGGAAATTAAATCACAAACTCAACTAGGTGATGCAAAAGAATCCAAGGTCAATAAAGAGAATTAACACATTGATTCTCAAACAATTTCCAGCACACCTTAGAAAAAGTTTTTCTTTTTAAGCAGGGCAGGTGTGATTGCTGAAATTTCCCTAACACCAGCACTGCTCCAAGGCAGCAGACGGTGGGTGTGCCCACCAAGCAAGGCAGCCCAGGGCTGGGCTGGGCATGCACTCAGCGTGCTCCTGGTTCCCATTCACACAAGCACTCAAAGGGACATCGTGTGCACAACAATTCTCGTGCTCTGAGCAAGCACCTGAATTCAGGAGCTTCAAGACTCCCACTATACCCATGGTTCTGTGACAATCAGAAGCCAAGTCAGCTGATATTTGTCAGAAACACAGTAAGCACTTGAAGACAGGGGAGAAATAAAGCTTTGAAACCAGGCACAATGCCTACCAATCAGTGCTGAGGGAGAAACAAAAAGCATTGAATTTGCCTCAAGCAGTCTGCAAAATGGCAAGACAGATTCAATAAGAAACTCTTCAAACAGTTTAATTGTATTGCTTCCTTTTACAACTTTCTTTAATGGATGCCATTCAACTTTCCTTCCTTTTTGGATCAGATTCTGCAAAAAACATCACTCTTGGTTAATAAGCTTGGTTGTACCCACAAAGCACTTGGCCAAAAGGGAATCAAACCTTAACCTCACCAGTGTAGAAATTCTAATCTTCACACTGAAATTAAACTTCTTGCCAATGGAAGAAAAAGCCAAATTTCATGCTTGCTAAAATTGCATATAAATATCTGGGCTAACACCTGGTTAATTCTTCCAATAGGTGAATTTCCCTTCTGCAGGGTTCCTCTCTAAGAGCAATACACACCATTTAAACACTCTGAGCTACTAATAGTCACTGCTTATCATACAACTTGTTATTGCATTTCCCAGAAACTGGCATATATGGAAACATTAAAAAAAAGTCAGTGTGCAGCAATACTCTAAATAGAGTATAAAGAATATTTTCAGAATATTTTCTGTAGTTATCCAGTGCCTGGTTAATAACATATAAAATAGAGGACTACCCAGAGCAGCATAAGCAAAGATACCATAGATGACTTCAGCCTCTCCCAACTCAGGGAAGCTGAGGTCATCCTTAAGAACTGCATACACACTTCTGAAAAGGCCATGTTCCTCAGAGAACAGAAACGGCCAAAAACATCTCACTGCACAAGCCCTTCAGGAGGTACCAAATCAGTATTTTTCTGTAAAAATGAAATCTGAAGTAAATCAATAACAGACACCAGAGCAGTAAATCTCACTATGCTGCTACACTGTAGATCCAACAGAATGGAATACCAGTAAGGATAGAGGGGTCCTCTCCTTAAAAACTAAGAAAAATTACAAGGCACTTATTATTTATGAAATCATGGCCATCCAAAGCATTTTGCATGCTAGGAACTGGGCAAGCACACAAAGCAGAAAAATAAAGGAGTTCTTTGGCCACAAGGATTTAGCTATTTTGTCTCTGGAGGCAGCATAGTTGAGTGGGCTGTGAATAGCTGACAGCTCTGTATGTGGATACAATGATTATTATTTTACACACACAAAACTAAAACGGTATAAAAACAAGATACTTGGCAACATGCGTAAGGGATATAACTGAAAGAGCATCCTTAAGTGAGATGCTTGGTACTTCAGGTCTCTAGAACAGTCAAATATTCTTTTATTTGTTGCTCAGATACCAGTTTGCTGATCAAAAGAAAACTCCAAAACAGTTACACACCACTTCACTTCAATAGCAGATTGTCACAAGAGAGGACACATTACATCATCTACAATAAAATGTTCTCCTGAGACACTACACTATGGAACAAAGATGTCACATCCTAATTTAAAAACCTGTCCTTCCCATCAATTTTTATGATCCCAAGTAACAGGGTGTCCAGGTGAAAGTCTTACAAACCTTAGAAATGTGGATCTAAGCATATCAGTGTTCGTGTATCTGGTGCCAGTGGTTCCTTGAAGCCAACAGCACCACTTTCCATGGGGTTAGAGGGGGCTGGACTACACCCATCCATGCAAAGCCAAAGGACAACTGCAATTCTTTAGTTTGACCTCAAGAACAGTAAGGGCCAAAGCCCCACACAGATCTAGCAGGGCCTGCATCAAGCCCACATCCTTCCTTTCAGCTCTGTTCAAAAGTACAGAAGGAAATGATTTAGGTTCTGCTTGAATACAGCACTGAAAGACTCCACCCCATTCATCTACAGCCTGAACCATCTTTGTGCATTTGGCCCCAACCTTGCTAATGACCACTCACTTCACACAACACACAGAGAACACGGACGTGCAACTTCACACACACATGGCTGACTTGTGGGAAGCATGTCTAGAGTGGTCCTAAATTCTGAAGGGTGGTCCTAAATTCTGAAGGATGCTCCTGTGCCACTCCTGCAAGCAAATGGTGCCCTTCTGCACTTATTCTCAGCACTGCTGTCCTTCATGGCAACCCAGAATTTGCGACTGAGAACAGCTTACAGCTCAAGGCCATTGCAGCTTTCAGAAACTCCTCAGGTGGCTGTTCACACTGAGGCACAAGAAAATATAAAACTGAGGTCAGTCAATAAATTTGCAGTATTATCAAGGATCAAACCACCAGCAGACAGCCTGAGAATGCATATAAAGCAGTGATTATCTTTAAATATTATCTTGGTCTAATGTGTTAGCATCAGGATGAAAAAAGGCTTTTCAGGAGACCTTTCTTATCTTCTGAAACAACATACAAAAACAAAAACCCACAGAATTTGTTCAGGTTTAGAATTGAATCACATCCTTTAAATGGCTGAAATAAAAACACTGAGAATATATATAATCTGTCTTATACTAGCAGAGAAAATGCATTTTTAGGTTTTAAAATTTTCAACTTTTCTAAAAGGAAAAGCTATTGCCCAAGACCCTTGGGATCACTTCATTAAAAACAGGCTTTCTAACGAGATAGTACTTTGTTTGATTTCACCAGTGCTGGAAGCTCAGCACTGCTTATTTCCACCAAAAATCATTTCAATTTCTACCACTCTCCTAAATTAGAGTGGCGAGATACACATGCAAATCCTGCAGTGTGAAATGGTCTGGATTAACTTGCTTGTTAAAAATGTATTTCTGTAGCACTGCAGAAGTTTCTCTAGAAGGAAAGTCAAAGACACATCAAAAAAACCAGTCTTACTTTAGTACTTGCTAGGTTTGTGATCTGCAAATAAGCTGCTAAAACCACTTTTATCGATCAGTTTTACTGATAAACAAACCACACTTTTGCCAGCAACATCTGAAACAGCTACATGTTCTTCCCTTCCCCTTTTATATCAGCACAGCTATGTATTTTATTCTAGCACAGCTTCTCCCACGCCCTCCCCTTCTCTTCTGGGTTCCTCACAAGCCTCTGATGCAGCTGCCAGGGAAACCACAAGGATGCTCACACACACACACACAGCCCTCAGCAAAGCAGCAGCACCTGTGAGAACGAGCTGACATGCACAAGAAACTCAACTCCACACTAAACCTCAGCACTTCCTGGTTTTACTGGGCTACTGAGAGTCAGGTCTTCAGGGCATTCGTGGTCTTCAATGAATTCTCCACCAGGAACTGTTTTCTGATGTACCCAAGGGATAACCTAAAATTGAATTTTGTACTAACAGAACTTTTTCGTTGAAGATTTTAATCATCATCTGCCACAAGCATTAACTTCTAGGATACAGCTGGGTTTCCATGCTCAAATGGTAAAGCATTCCCTGGAAACACCAAATGTGACCCAAATATGGGAGGCTGACACCAAAACAAGCCTTATGACATATGTGTGCAAGACTTGCACCAAGCCAAACCTAACTAAATTGGGACAGACTGTATTTTCCCATCATTAGCCTAAAAGCATTAGCCTAAAACACTTTGAGCAAGACAAAGTAGTCTTTTAAAAACTTCATTATAAAACCACAACGAAGAAGTCTACAGTGACACTGAGGTATCCGTGCTGTGCTAGACAGCAATATTATTTCTTCCACAACGCCCTTCAACTGAGAAGCACTAACTAGATTTTCTCTCAAAGCTCACCTCTTTGGCCCCTGCCTAAATGAGATACTGCTTCCTTTAACAGCAGCTGCCCCACACATCCACATAAATAGATTAGGAACAGAGGTGCAGTTTAGGCAGTTCCAAGATAAAGAAAAAACATTTTTTGCAGAACTCAGAATAAATTACAACATAGAACAGCTCTTTATACAGCCGTTGTGATAAGTGAGGAAAATTCTCACATCAGGAGCCTAGAAGAGTTCCTCTGATGGGTTCATAAAGGTTGATATACATTGCAAACTTTAGAGATAAACAAGGTTAAATAATAATTTCCCCTCTGATATTGATGATAAATTTGTCTTTATTGAAGTACAAATAATGGAATCCATATGGCCTCTTCTATTGTTCTATGACAACACATTATTCACGTTCCTCAGCAGTTTTTGTCAGCTGTTCTATAGGGGTTTGCTTGGGTTTCTTTTTTTGGTTAGCTGGGTTTCTTTAAGCAAACTCTCTACAATGAAAACCTCAACAATAGTGAGCTCCTGTTCTTCCCAGTCTACTCAACCTCTTGAATAAACAAATCTATTGGTATAGGATAACTTTTTAGTTATTTGCTAAGAGACTGTTGACTCCAGTCCACAGCTGCATCTCCAGCCTGCAATGCAAAGGACTTCAAGAGCTCACAAGAAACCTTACTCAGCACAAGGCGATTTCTCAGACTAGGTCAAACTCATCGTGTACAAAGTTTTAAGAGCTCACTCTTCAAATAAGAAAGAGAAAAGCTGAAACTCCAGAAGGACGAGGAAGTCTGGCAGCAAATTCCACCACATAGGCACAAAGCTGCTGCTTTCTGTCCTGTCTGTCCTCCCCTCCCAGAGAATTCTCATGTTTGTAAGATACTATCAAAAATCTACTCCTCCACCTTCTTAAAAGGCTACCTGTAAAACAAAATGGAAATTGAGATGTCAGATTACTTTTTAATAGTATTCGGATTTCATTTCAAACATCTAAAAATAGATCAACTGCCTTACTTTAAACCTCTAAAATAAGCTGATACATCTCTTCAAAAACTATTTACCTTTTAAATAATTGAAGTATCTATTTGAAATTAAAATATGTTTATTTATTTGGAAGTATTATAGCAATTTTTAAATGAGGAAGTTCTTCACAAAAGGAGGACAGTCTTTTAGAAGCTTGTGGTAACAGTGAAAATATCCATGGTGCGTATTAATGCGTATTAACATGCATATCCACAGATGCATTTTATTTCATCAGCTATTCTCTCTAAAAAGTGTACTAACCATATTAATTAGGTCTGTCAGTACAGCCAAAATTCTGAAAAAATAGTAAACCGAAGCAACAGACTGTTGTTTTCATGGCAAGAACATACAATACTCTATTATGAATTATGCCAGTGGGGGGGAAAAAAAAAAGGAGAGGGAGACAATAAAGAAATCAAGAGATTAAACACTTTATTTTTCATAGAAAAAACCCCACAGTTTGAAAAAAAAAGTTTTACTTTGAACTTGCCAGGAAAAACAAATGAAAACTACCAGCATATGGATTTGAGAAAAAGAGCAATGTTGGCATGGAGACCAGACTGGAGGTTCACAAAAATATCTTGTCTTTAATTTCACGCAGCTTTTTTAAAAAAGAAGGTTTTTTTGTGTCAAGCTATGCTGCAGCACTGCCTGGTAATGAAAACAAAAACCACCACCACAAAACCCTGTGCCTGCCACGCTTCTGCTTTCCCAGAAATGCGAACGGTAATAGAAGATAACCCACAGTCAGAGAAACAGGCAGAGGTTAGAGAATCCTACCAGGGCCTGTAAGGAGGGTGTTTCCCATGATTTACACAATTCCTCCCCTGCAAAGTTACACCTACAAGTAAGCAGGGCCCAGACATTTCCTCTGCTGCCTTGGGTAGTGCTCACCTTAGGCACCTTTGGTCCCCTGATCCTCAGAACCAGCTCTTAAACTCTCTTGGTGCATCCCTACAAGGAGTGTTTGTGAAGTGAACAGCGGTATAAAATAAATAAGAACAACCTCTAAGCAGTTTGAACACAGTCCCAGCCCCACGTATGAGTTGCAGAACCTTTACAGACCATTTCCTTCTCCTTTACACGGGGGCTGGGGCTGGGGCTGCTGCCAATCCTCCTCAGCACTACCCCAACAAGCAGCAGTTTGCTCAAGTACACGCTGACATTTTGCTGCAGACTGAAGGAGGCATTCTAGAACAAAATCTGAAATGGTTTTGTGCAGACACCTGGCATGCTGGGTCCATGCAAGCCAACTCCAAGAGAGAAATCTGGGGCAGGGAAACCCAGCCTAACCCCACACAGCCAGGAACCAGAACAGTGCTGATGCCAGTCGAGTTCTGCCCACTCACCACCACAACCTTTTGGCCACAGCTGGGGAATTCACACTGCATTTCCTTGCAATTCCTAGCACTACGAGGCTAACTTTTCCAGCACAAAAATGTTCCTTCTGTAACCCCAGTGCATCAATTCCTGTGAAATTACAGTTGAAATCTATCAGAGCATACAATTTCAAAAGCAGGGCTCTATCTATTTCCCCAGATTTTTGTCAGCATCTTCAAGAAATAAAGACCTGTCCCGAACCAGAGCCAGCAAGAACTTGACAGTGGCTGTTACAGTTAGCATTTGTGTTTTGGCTAATTTCTCACTTCCCTCATAGTCATGGACAACATTTAATCAACCAAGACAAGCTCCTCTCACCTCTTGAGGAAGTTCCAGCTTTGACCTATCATCCAGTCCATTAGAGTGCAAGCCCATGAGGTAAGGGACAGGAGCATCTAGAAAATGAAGGAGGGATGCTGGAAGGATAGGAACATACACGTGCTGCCACTGAAACGGAAACATTAGTGCTGTGATGGTCTCTGCCACTGTCATCAGCCTCTGATAATCTGAAAAAGACCAAGAAAGTTAAAGTTTTTTTCACAAATGCTTTTAAGTAAATGAATTTAAATTAAAGAAATGAGAACTTGCTTGAAAACAGAAACCACAAAACCCAGTACTAGCTGAGTGGCATCATAATGAAAACCCAGACCTGCACACCCAGCACATTTTGCTGGAACAACAAAGAGAGCTCAACCCAAAGTAGGTCATTCTACAAGTCATATGGAAATGAGCAAATTGAGCCTTAATGCATGCTAAGTCACTTTCTGCTACCTATACCAGGGTCACCAGGAACACCAGTTTGAATACAGAAGCAGTATTGTAATCAGCTAAGAAACACACTGGAAATAATTTCTTTTCTCTGTGCTCAGGGCTTTCTATGGAAGCCTTGGATGAAACCCAAGGCATCTGGTATCTCTCAGATAAACATTTTTAAAAGAGTGTTTAAATGTCCATAAAGCATGCTGTACAGCAGCCAATCCAACAGTGTGACTGAAATAGCTATGCAGAAAATGAAAAGGATCAGCTTCGTTTAGCCTTTGCAGTGTACGACCAAAGCCTCAGTTCAATGTAAGAACAACTCATGTCCTCCTAGGACGCAGCAGCAGTGTTAAATGTACCTGTGAACACACTAACAGATCTTTTTATTTAGCACTGGTGGCTAGAGCAGTTCACATTGCTCGGCCAGTATCTCACCCTCCTCATCTGTAACTACAGAGTCATCTCTAAGGGTTTTTGAAATCGCATAAAGGGGGAGGCAACACCAGATGTGTGTTCCAGTACAGCTGCTGAAACACCCTGACTGCTTTCCAGCTGCCAGGCTGGAAAGGGTATAAAACACACTCACACAACTAGGGCAATTCCTACCTTCAGTCAGGCTATATTTATAGCACGAACTGGAGACACAGGATGCCTTTTCATGATACTGAAACAATATCCAATTCCAGCCAGGAAAGGGGAGGGAATAAGAGGAAGGCAAAAAGTCAGTAACCTTCCTTAGGGTGTGGGGTATGTATGCCTTCTCCTTTCATGTTCATAAAACTACAGACACCGTGAAACTGGAAAAGACACTTGAATGGGCAGGCTCAGGTGCTGAGGTTTCTGATGCTGTACACGCTGTCACAGAGTGCAGATGAAAACTGCAAGAATAACATTTGTTCTGAACATTCTAGAGTTAAGCTTAACTGTGCACTTCCCACGGTTATGGCTTTGATTCTATCCTTCAGCCAGCCTCCACTCAGACTTCAAACAGCAGAAGAAAAAGGGCCAAAAAATTCAGTTCCTGACATTCATAATTAATTTTGTTTGAGGACAAATTTGCAGAGTTTGGGGTCTGCAAAGAGCCCCACAACCCAAGAGGAACTCAGCACAAGTTTTGCTAACATCACTCATAATTCTGCAACTTAGGCTTTTGATTTCTAATTTTCGTATTAAGCTGTGCAGGTGGAAAAGGTTATTGCACGGACCTATCTGTCACTGCCTCACAGCAGGCCTACAATGGACGACCCTTCAACCAAACAGATGAGAACAGCTTAAACAGGTTACAGTTTTTGCCAAAAGCTTATTTGGACTGAAACACCAATGAACATCCGCAGCAACACTTCCCTATTCTGCCTGGACACCAGCTTCTGCCCACACATCTACGTATGGGTTTGCAGCTTTAATCACACCCCGACTGCAAAGAAGTGATGAATTAATGATAAGCTTCGGGAAGAAGATTCTATTCCATACCCTATTTTCGTCAGTTTTAAAAGGAACTTTAAATGTAGCCATAGATACACAAACATTCCAGCTGGTTTGCATTCCACTTGTTTATCTGGAATAACAAGTCTCAGAATAGAAACAGTGTTTTCCTTCGACACAAAGCCCCCTGTCTAATCCTGCTGGATAATTTAAATACAACTTCTCCCTCTGTCATTAAGCTAACTTTAGTATTAGCCTTTCAAATTAATTACAAAGTAACATCAATAGTTCAGAATTTCTATCCACTGGGCAGCCACCTCCTGCCTCCGAGCTATCCGCAAATGCAGCTCTCTGATCCTGGATATCCACATGGCTTAAGCCATTCCCAACTATTTGGCCTGCCCAGTTGCAGCCTGCAAGTAACAGTGACTGCACTCTGCTGCTGGCAAAAGGCAAGAAGCCTGCAAATATAACTCTAAATAACTCCCATGTTTTCTTAAGTTATACCTATCCTGAGAGGGTATGGAGGGGTTTTTGGGTTTAAAGAAGAAGCAAGCAGCACAATTCTAGTACCAAAGAACTACAGAAGATTTAAAAATAACATCAACAAAAAGATTACAAGAGTGAAGAAGCGTTTCAGCAGTGCTGTTGCTCTTGTCCTTGAAATCAAATGTGCTTTTCTGGTGTCAATGACATGATCTTTTGGCCTCGTATTGTACACAAGCACTGGTAGGGAAATGATGACATATGACTAGTGCACTGTTAGATGGGAAAGTGCTTCACTGATCAGTGTGCAAGGAAAAGAAAATCCACTACTCTTTTAATATGGTCACTTAAGAACACCCTAAGTATGATTTCTTATTTTAACCATTGCTATAGATAAAATACATTATCTTTAAAAGCATGTGTGAGAAATTACACAGCAGTATTTATCTGTAAAAGATTTTAAAAAAAAAGAAATTGAGATGTCCTGTGCCTGGAAAAAGAGGGACAGGATGGGAAGAAGGTGGCAGCTCTAAGAACCATAATTCCACCTCTGCATTTTCACATTCTACCAGAGAGAAGTCTGTCAAGTGCTTACAGAAATCCTCTGACTCAGCCAAATTTAAAACAATTATACGATCACATGTTGGAACATTTTTTCCTTTTAATCTTCCTACTTCATGGATCACAATGAAATACTGTTGCATTTGTCAAGTAACTCACAAGTAACTTCAAAAAACCCTGTAACTGCAGTAAGAATCAACTGTGGTTAGTAGAAGCAATGGGATGAAATGTCTCCTATCCTGTGTCTGACAAGGGGATTCAAGCAGCGAGGTTCCTAAATCACTGGAGGCATAACAAGAAAGTCTCCCTATAGAAGAGATCAGAGTTAAGCAGCACAGGAATAATGCTACAAAGAAATTAAACTAATACATTATGTCTCCAGAATGAATGTAATTTTAAACAACTGAAACAAAGATGGGGAGAAGTGATCCAAAGGCAAAGCAGAAAAAAACCCTTATTTGTACTGTAAAATGGCAGCAGACAGCTGCCACCCAAAAAACAAAACTGTCCAAGATCACAGTCTGTGGCAGCAGTGCATTACATTTCTCTCTCTTTTTTTTTTTTGTTTTTGTTTTTTTTTTGTTTTTAGCTGCTTAGAAAAATCACCTCCAAGCAGATTTCACAGCTGTCTTAACTCCCTACACACTTTTCAGAAGAGCTCTAGGTGCTCTCTGAGATAAGGAATAAGTCTATTTCACAGTTACAAAAGCAACATAAATTGCAGGAATGCAAAGCAGCTCCCACAGAATATCTGGCAAGGGCACTTGCCACAGGCCTCTCCAGAGTTCCTCAGCACTGGCTCAGCACTTGCAGCAGCCTCAGACTGTTCCCTCTCTTACAGGCACTGCATGCCTCTAACATTTTTCCAAATGGTAGACAGCTCTCTCAACAGGACAATCAAACTGAGGCTTTCATTCCCTACATTTGACTTACAGTAGTCCAAAATACACAAGGCTGTGCCAACATCGTGAGACAAAAGAAGAATTTCCAGAAGCACCAAGTCAGAAACATGTCAAAGGAATCTTAAACCAAAACACTTTCACTGCCAAGTGAAGTTACTCCTACTCCAAGGACAGACTGAAACTTAAAACACTAAAATAATTTGTTTCAAAAAGAATTACACTTGACAACAAAGCCATAGAGACATATAATCATGAAAAGCTTTGGATTGGAAGGGACCTTAAAGATCACCTAGTTCCACCAGACCTCCAAGAGGTCTGGGGTTTGGTTTTTATCTTGGTGGTGTTTCGTTATTTTGTGTGTGTTTGTTGTTGGGGCATTTTTTCAAGTAAATCTTACAAATCCACTGATCCTGACACGAACTGTTATAAACTTAAATCCACTCAATGAATATCACAATCTCATCTGACCTAGGAGAACAGGAAATTATCTCAGTCACCTCAGCTGTCATGGGTTTGAGCACCAGGAGGTTTAGCAAACTCAAAAGACATTAAACAACTTAGTATTTATATTCTGAGGGACAACCTAGACCTCACACTGGTGTGCATGCAAGAACATAAAAAAGCCTTTACAAAAATAAAGCAATTTCTGATTCCACGTAGAACTGAGCACACCATCCCCTGTATCTCCATTCATTATTTCCCATTTCACAAACAGCAAAAACCAGATGTCACTCAACCATACGGAAGAAAGAGCAGAATACATTAGGAGCATATTCCACTTGAAAAGAACAACAACAAAAGAAAACAAGCAAAAACAAAACAAAAAAAGCACTGGGATTAAATCCCTCAAAAAGTCCTTAAGAGAAGCTGTGTTTCAAAAAAAATTGGCTACTGTTACTGAGAAGGCACTGCTGCAGGCAGTTCACCAAACCTGAGGGTCGAAAGTCAGCAAACAAATAACTAAAATTGTCTTTCTACTGAAAGAAGACTTTTCAGCCAAAATCTAAGGTGAGAACTTGACAGAGAGACAAGACACCTCCGTAAGGTACAACAGCCCAACTCAGCCAAAGCTCGGAAACAGCGAACAGAAACTGTCCTAACTGACCCCTCAGCCCTCGGAACTCCAAACGTCTGTGCCTGCACGCAAGAAACGCCGCTGTTCCAGGGCTATTTTAAGCTTCTTTAATTAGCCACTGATCAGACACCTGGAAAGGGCCCAAGACAGAAAGCTGAACCTATTAAAAGGACTTGGAAGGAGAAGCCAGAGCACAGTAGCCTAGCCCAGAAGTGAGCTGAGCTCTGGCCTGAGACAAACGAGCACTCCTAAGGTGTGCTAAGATGGTCTGTGAAGAGATCCAGGAGCACTGTTCCCACACGGCGATGCACACGAGGCTTTTCTGCAGAGCTTCCAACCCTTCGTGCACCCACAATTCCATCCCAGGAGTGTCGGCACCACTACAGGCCAACACAACCATATCTTTCTTCAGATGGAAGAGCTGATGTTTGAATCCTCCACTGGTGGAACACAGGTATCCACACAGACAAGCTCTCCCTCAATCTCAAATACGTAAACACCTTATCTGTTCTGGGGGAAGTCACAAAAGAAGCTTGTCTGCTAGACAAGTATTTCTAGATTTGCTACAAATTAGCACAGCCATTTATTTTTTAAATCCAAGAGAGTAACCACTATAGCGTTCAGTGAGTTTTTCGACTGTATCAGAACTATTGTGCAGTTTTTCTCTTGCCATTCACAGTGTCTATACAATGAATCAACTGTGATGTAACACCCTGCTGCCATTACACACTTTTAATCACTCTGACTGTACACACAAATCCATTCTTGGCTTTAGTCTAAGCACAGATCTTAACACACAAATCTTAACACACAAATATCTGTATTTCATGCTTGGAGAAGGTTGCTGGTAACTGCAGGTTATATTTTTTAAAGAGTTACCATTTGTGTTCTACATATTTCAGTGACAGCTCAAGGAAAGAAAACACTGAAAACAAATTTCAGTAACACCACGGATTAGCCCTGGTTTTGTCTTGGGGTCTTTTAGGTGTCTTTACCATTACTATAAAGCAGCGTTCAAAATGCAGGCTGTCTGTTTAAATCAACCATTCTGAATGGGTGAGTCTGGACTAATGCTAGTCAGCTTGGGACAAAAAAAAAAAAAAAGGCAGAGAAACTATCTTCTGGCATAATTCCACATATTCCACGTTACAGCAACAGGATGCAGAGTAAGAAGGCCAGTATCCACAAATTTCAACACAGAAAATAGATACCACACCCACACTACTCACTAATTGATAAATACGCTATTTCAGCTCAGTTGCTGCCTATCCTCTTCAAAGCAAGCTTTAGCTATGTGGCTTCAGCTATAACTGTTTCAAGGCCTGAACAGAGATTCGGGATTTGAATTCAGTCAAAACTTTTTTCAGGTA
Organism: Mystacornis crossleyi; assembly: GCA_013400655.1. NCBI lineage: Eukaryota > Metazoa > Chordata > Aves > Passeriformes > Timaliidae > Mystacornis > Mystacornis crossleyi. The sequence continues at coordinate 19,966 of VYZQ01030687.1, forward strand.
CTTATCTTACAAAGTAACAACTGAAATGTGACTTTGGGTACTTGAAGAGAAAATTGTATTTGCATGATTAACTCTTCTTCAGAACCAGATGTATAATTAACTGCATATCTTCTCAAAATGCATGGCTAGTTCTGCAGAAACAGCAGGGAATTCAGCTAAGCAGCTAGACAGGAACATGGAAGAAGGCAAACTCTATCCAGTAGCACAGTTCCAGAGCCAACAGTAAAGGGGTCATCCAATCCATGAACAGAGGAGATGATGTGAAAACCCAGTTTTAAGTTTAGGTGTCTAACAGCAGGAGCCAGTGCAACTCTCCTTACAACTCCAGTGCTTTTCTTTCCTGCACACAGATCAGCCCGACTGCATTAGCATGCTCATGCCACTTTAATGCAGCTGTTCTGTTGTTTGTGTGTTTTTTAGAATTCAAGACACAATAAGACCTTGTGCCAGTACAACTACAAGATAAGAAAACAAAACCCAAGTACTCACGCTGTGAATAAAGCAGTATCTGAAACTCCAGAAGGGCACAGGTAAAGAGTTGAACCACATTTTCTACTCCAAGCAATTCAAAAACTTCTTTAACCGGAAAATCAAACAACGGTAGTTCACTGGTGCTTGGCCTCTGGCAGATAATTGGTCCATAAACACCTGAAAATTTTAATGACCTTCCTGCTGGAGGAAGAGGAACCTCATAGAGAATATTGTAGATGTAGCTTTCTAAAGGTAGCGGTGGTGGCTGAGGTGAAGTCACTGCTTGGTGAAGTTGTTCTAGAACTTTCTTACAGGCTTTCATGAAAGACATCGGAGTAATCAGACAAATGCACTTTGAGACATAGAGCGTGTCTCTGCTGATGTCATAGGAGTTAAATCGCTGTAGCTTTGAGACAGAGGTGCCATTGCAGTCTCCAGTGCTGCTGCAGCTCTCCTTGTCATTGGTGGGGGGAGTATGAAGAATGTCATATTCAGCATTGTGCATATGATACAACGTCTGCATTGCACTGCAGATCTGTTTGCTAGTGACTTCCTCAAAAAACGTGAGAGAAAATCCAAATGTCCGTGAGCCATCTTCACGAGTAATAATAAAAGAGTGGAATTGAGGTTCTCTGGAATCTGCTTGTGTCTTGAAAGCAAGCCCTTTAGGCATACACAGCTACAAAAAAGGGGAAGGCGAGATAATATCCATTAAAACACACTTCTCTATCCCCCTGCCTCCAGAAGCATTGCTGAAAATGGGATTTAGAATCCACAGACTGCCAACGCATTTCACTTTAAATTCTATTAAGCGTTACATTTCCACACAATACAGTGATATGGTTCTAAATCAGAAAAACAAAAAGAATGTATCAAAAGGCCTGTATGCAATTTCTATTGAAACTCATAACCATTTTGTTACCAGCCTCGACGAGAATAAAATAACAAAATTCAAACCCAAATAAAGGAAACTGTTTTGGTCACTGAGACCAGAAACCTGACAGAGAAAAGTACTATATTTTATCTAAATTAAGATACACCACATTCTATTAAACGGAAAAATAATGCACAAAAAAATTCATTAATTGCAGACTAATTTATTTCTCCAATAATTGTCTAGAATGAAGGGAAAAAAAAAAAAACAAAAAAAAAAAAAAACACCAAGCCACTAAGTGATACTGACCATTCCCACTGCATCCTGGTCAAAAGGGTTCCATTCAACATTCTCAGGATAGCGAGCAAGAACTTTGGATTTAAATGTGCGTCTTAATGGAGTCTGTTCAAAGTTTTCCCCTGCAGATGAAAGAAAAACACAGAAGTAAGTATTTCATTCCCTTTTTAAGCACAAACAAGGCCAAAAAGCAGGACATCAGCAGGTAGATGCGAGGATAAGTGAATTAAGGACACACTCCTTTTAAGAGAAACAGAAAATGCAAGACAGTTCGTTAGCGTACAGTCAGACTGCAGATATTAGCAAGGATTAGCATTGTAACATTTCTGTGTCATTAAGTATCTGTGCTTTTCCTTAAGCGTGATAAGCTTGAGATTGTGGTCATGACAGTAATTCTCTAAGCCACTCTTCAGATATTTCTGATTCTCGTTAAAACAGAGTAAAAGCCTCCGTTTCAGTGCAATGTTGTTACTGAAGAAAAGCACAAATAGACAAAATGTAAAGATGATGCAACTTTTAGATAGACATACAAGTGACATCACGATGTCTCTTAATTTCATTACTGAGACTCAGGAAAAAAGATAACCACCATCTATTGCAAGAAGTTAGCTGTGAAGGAAGAGTCTAGAAGGTTAGAAGATCACGAGCCACATAAACGTCCATGAAGAAAGAGTATAAGATGAACAAAGTGCTTTTTTTTTTTCTCCCCACACTTTTTCCTTTACCTTCTGTTGCACTTGAAATGAAACGGCTGCCACCATCTCGGGTTTTAGAGGCCTGTATATACTGGCATAAAGCTATATAACAAATAAAAACAACACTGCATTATACATTTCATACTGTTGACTGCGATCACGTCGCTAACACATACCAGTAAAAACCATACAAATATCCAGAATCAGCATGCACGACAGTCTACTCTCCTAATATGCTTTTTATACATAATACAACTTAGACAAGTTTCTCATTTTATATACATCTTTCTAGAAGGAGACGATCAGTATGTAAGAGAAGCTCATTGTTCCTGCACACACAACCAGAATACCAACGCAGCAGTAGGAACTAAGTGATTGTGAAATTAAAGTTTTACATGTTATCTAAAAAACATTCCCAAAGAGCAGATGATGAAACCGACCCCAGGGACAAGACCATTTCAAGGCCTTCAGAACTCTATGAATTTGAGCAGCACAGTCCAATTTTCCACAGGTGCTGTCCATACACTAGACTGGCTGAAAGTCTTGTGTAGAAGCTCTTAAATTCCCTCTTGGAGCAACGACAGTTCATTGTGACAGCAGAGAACTTTCTGCAGTAAATATTCTGAGCGTGAGCAGTTGCTTTAAAAAAAACAAAAACGTACAACTGCATATCTTAAAATAAGCTTAGCTATATTACTAGAATGCAATTAGCTAAATGAGCATGCAGCTGTTGACAGCTGCACTAACAATCAGGCACAATTGCATGAAATCATATGCTTTAAATAAACAGAACTATTCCAGCAACACCTGCAAAAGAGAAAACACACTCCAACTCTTCTGTTTTCTTACATGCAGCAATTACATGGCAATAGAAATTGATTTGGGAATTGGTTGGGTTTGTTTTGTACTTTCAGAGTAATATTTAAAGTTCAGTTTCAAAGCCAAGTTAGAATCTTTATTTGGCACAACACTTACTTGCACTAAGTAGCCATAGACAGAGATGGTTACAGCACTGCCTGTCCACAATTCAGAACCTAACAAACACATTACACCAAAAACCAAACTGCACTTCCACTGAATGCTTAATGATTCCTTTGACAGCTGAGAAGTCTGGTAACTCTGTATTTTCTTTATACTAAGTCTTAAATATTATCTCAAACAGGGAACTTACCCTGAATCAGGACCTAGGACAGGTCTCACACTACCCAAAATATACACATCTATTTTGCTAATTCTCTGCATTTTAGCACTGAAATTGAAGGAGGAATTGTTTTTATTATTTGTCTGAAAAAGCAACAGCTCAGCTGATTTTCATACAAAACTACACAGCTACATTATTTATTAATCTGTTCAGTGATATAATTCAATAATACCACTGTTCAGAAAGAAAAAAATGTATTTGGGGAAATCTGAAATGTATAGAGAGGAATAGTTAGGAAAAACCAGGACACGATTTCACTGAAATATAACCATCTTGTGACAGAGTAAAGCCAAAGACAGAAAAGATAACAGCATTTCTGCAGCTAAAACAACTGTAAAAGATGAAAATAAGCATTTAAAGAAACTTTCAATCTCCCAGAAAGAAAAATGGATATAATGCCACATGTCTACTGACACAAACATACACTCAAGGGAAGTCAGTCCTCTGTAAAAAGCTTTTAAAAATATGTCAGGAGATTTAGCACACCTACTATTTTCTATATTTACATCTGTGCAGATGATGTAATGTCAACTTTTAGATAATTGAGGAAAAACCTCAGACATGTACTAAGCTGTTTTGTTCCTTGGTTGTTTTTTTTTATCTTCCACATACGTAGAAGAGAGAAAATATATGAAGGCCAAATCTTCTCCTGAACTTGGAAACCACACAGCACAATCACTGGGTTCACCTATCTGCAAGGCTGCGCATATTTTGAAAATAAAAAGAAAAACCTGTCACTTGAAGACTTTTTCATTAAGATTAGTAACACTGCAAAATACGTGATGCTGCTCTTCCCTTACAATTAAAAAACCCCAAACTCTAACAAACACTGAATGGATGTTTACCTATTTAAACAAGCCTTGCACCATCTTCTCCCAAGAGACATTCTCGCCAACACGCTCTTAAATTTTTTAGAGCTGGAGTCTGTCTGTAATTTAATGAAAGGACTAAAATTGATTTCTGGAAACCACCGAGTCCTGGCCCAGACGGAAACGTAAGGCAACCCTCGCAGGCCTTGCTGCCATCCACCGCGGCACTCAGCTGTTGCACAGACGCCGCTCTTGCCGGAGTGCCTCGGCAGCACCCTCCTCTCCTCCCCACACCGCCCTGCTGGAACGCCGGCTGCCAGCTCAGCAGGATGCTCCTCTTCTCTTCCACAGCAGCACAGTCTCCCATCTCCAGCTACCTCTTTTGGGAGACCCTTCACGCTTGGAATACCGCAACTACTGGACCTTCAGACTGGGGCATGTGGGGTTCCAAAGGTACGAGGCAGGGAATGCCAAGAGACAGCTCACCAACATCGGAGAAGTTTAGCCCAGGTGATCTGTGCAACTCCGGCACACTGGACACCCTTGCCATTTTTTGGCATTACAAGTTTTCTTGCCATTACAAGTAATGGGAACCTGTACTTCCATTGCCTGGGCTCCCCCTTCTCCCCTCTCTACTGATGGTCACTAGACAGCCATCAGCAGTGGGGAGGGGGAAAACACACAAACGATACTTGTTTACATCCAGAGGCAAAAAGCAATTAATCCTAAATTTCTAAATTCACAATCAGCCTCAAACACAGACACTCTGCTCCAGCAAAACACCAAGTGCAGCACATCTCCAGCAGGCAAAAATAACTCTAGGTTTCGAGATCTGTCTCTGTGTGAATTACAGAGTCACAGAATTAAAAGGATATTCTGAGCTGGAAAGGACCCACAAGGATCATTGAGTCCAGCTCTTAAGTAAACGGCCATACAGGGATTAAGCCACAACTTTCGTGTTATTAGCACCGTGCTCTAACCAACTGAGCTAATCTTGGTTTCCTCCAGTTAGCTGATTAATTCAGTACTAATTGAATTGGTTTTGATAAAAACAGTGAAGAGCAATTTTAGCAAATGCAACAGAGCAGCCCATCAGCAGAAACGGACAGTTGTATTCTACAACTGAGAAAATGAAGGCATAAAAAGAAATAAACTGATAAAAATATGATGTATCCCATAAGTTTATATAGAGAGCAAGTCCCCACACTTAACAGCTATCAAAGGACTGCTATCATCAGATCATGCTTTTCACATGGTTCCTCTCCTTTAGCAGAAGTAATGGCTAGAAAATACTTTCCTTATCCAAGTTACAGTAAAGAGGTCTTTAAAAATTATTTATCTGTAAATAATTTCTTTCTTTTATATAAATTCCATGCAAAAGAGAAACTTTGGAGTCTTTTAATGGAACACAGTATTGCCTGCTGAAGACAAAAGAGGTCTTTAAAACATCATTGATGTTCCTCACATACACATTTACCACTGAGGTGTCTGCTATATCATAGGAAAAGCTCTACAAAAAATCAAGATGCAAACTGCCCCACAGACTACAAAGTCGCAATTATCTTGGATTTAAATGAGAATCAATGATCAAACAGCTACAACTATAAGATTATTTGTCAGTAAATGTCAAAAGACATAGGAAATCCATAAACACAAACACCCAGCAATACTTCAGGAAGTTTCAGGCCAACATGATTCTCAACATCAAACCTTCAAAACAGTAAGAAGCCCATTGCATTTTGCAATGTAAATAATATCATAAAAGCATAGAGAAATAGAATTTCACCAGGCACAGTACAAATCCACAAGCACCAGTTTAGTGCAGCCCTGGCACTGCACCCAGCAGTGAATGACAGTGAAAAAGAGCATCTCAGAATTTCTTTGTCATTGGGAAAAAAGCCATCCCCTGGGGCATCCCACTCAAAATAGGATCAGTGAAACAATTTGGATCAAAAATAAACAAATAGAGAATAAAGAAAGGGTTAACAAAGATTAACATTTCACTAATCCAGTTTAGCCACACCAACAGCTTAATTAGCTCGTGGTGATCCCCCAAAACAGGAGGCAAGCAAAGAGTAAACCGCAGGCACAGAGGTTCTGGAACTGGTGAGCTGAAGAAAACACGGACTAGAGTTTTAATACCTGCTAACTCCTGAAGCCTCCCCTCCTCCTGAGGCCCAGCTTGCTACCTGCTGGCTCCTGCCATGCCAGGTAATAGATTTTTCAACACCAGCAACCACCACCTGGCTCTGGTAATGCCCTTTGCTTCCTCTCCCATTTTTCACACTTTATCAACCCTCCCCATTAAACACGATAGTTCCCTGCTGTCCTGGAGACGGCTGAGCACCTGCCTGCCCATGGGCAGTGGTGAATGAATTCCTTTTTTGCCTATTAACCTGTTTTTATCCCAACCTGCCAGTTTTCCCGCTTTTACACTTCTGATTCTCTCACCCATCCCACAGGAGGGGAGTGAGAGGCTGTGTGGGGCTGAGTTAAACCACACCACCGTGTAATTTAAGAAGACACGCATAAAAGACTTAAGTTATTAAAGTCAGCTTGCTTATCAAAAGGGAAGTCACCAGCTAGACACAACCTCTGAGGAAGTCTCCCTGGCTGAGGGATGTCGGAGACTGCAGATTTGGCCAGGCTCTTCCTGGGCAGGCAGAGCTCAGCTGAGAGCAGTCTCAGACCGCAGTGGGGGACACTGGGTTAACCCCGACTGGATTAAATCTCACATTAGAGGACGGTAATTCTCCAATGCTTCCCCCTCACATCTTTCCAGTAAACTGAACCTGATGGACTGAACTGTGCGCATAAAGCAAACTACAAACCTGCTCAAGATGACCAAAGAATTGAAATGGATTACATTTATTTGGAAGATCTAGTTAAAACCAGCCCCTTGTCATAGCTGCGTGGGAGCTCACACTGCCGCTCTAACAGCCACCTAATACTATTTGCAGTGTATGGAACCATGAGGGGCTTTCAGTTCTGACTTCATTTACACCACCTTAAATTATGCTGGCCTACATATCTGTAATTTGGACTTCATAATTACCAGCACATTAGAACAGCTAATGCATGCACTGCAAGTATCCTACGCTGAACTAACAAGTACACCTAATTTTATCGGTACCTTCCTGAGTCACCTAACACTGAACATAAACCACACGCCATGCAGATCTGTAGGGTATGCTGGAAACCTCCCTGGCTCTCAATTTTATGCTGCTGCCTCTTCTTACCTGTTACTTCTCTTGCTGCTCCACCTGTGAGTGAAGGACAGCAGTGTCTGTGTCTTGGTCTGATGAGAGTTAGTAGGACTTACAAACTCAGAGATACCACATGGAGTTTCCAACCAATGCAGGACAGCATTGCTTTGGAAGTCTCTGCATGAAGCTATCCATATCAATGGATATGACTTTTTAATAAGATTATAACAAGGAAAAAACACACAGTTCCAGAAACTAAAATTAAAACATTCAATTCAAAACCTGCAAATGCCATCCACCAAGCTTTCCTCAGCTTTGAGCGGGAATAAAAAGAATGAACTCTGAAGGTCTAATTTTAGCTCTTTCCTGATTTACCCAGAGAAAAATATGATTCACTGCCTTATGTACTCCTCTTCAGGAAAAGAAAGGGGAAAAAGGGGTCTTCCCAACACAGTAATAAGAAAAATGGTTAGGTTATACAACTTGCAGATTCACCTACTCATGACCTTGCACAGATGCAACATGTATCCACATGCACTGCTTGCAAATTTGTAATGCTCCTTCCCAAGAACACCTTCACATGATTCTAACAGTTCAAATTTCCCTGCTGACTAGTTTGCTTCTTTGTAAGAATGCTTTTAACCCTGGATTTTTTTCTTCAGTATCTCAATCATTCTCCTCTGTAAATCCCACACTGCCATGAAAGTTTCCATTTAGATACTAGAACAGTGGCTTAAGTTGTCCTTAATGAGAAAGGGCAAGCTTGACAAAAAAAAGTCAAGGATGCTTTGCAAACAAAACCTTTTTTAAACTGAATCATGGCCTTTGGTACATGCTGTAAATTTACTATTTGGCTTTAATAGTTAGAAAGTGACTGCAGTGCTGCAGCTCTAAAAATTATGCAAGACTAAGAACTGTACAGGAACTTCTCCCTGCATACCAGCTAAAAAAAAGTCTCTGAGCAGCTATTTCAGATGTAGACTGGCTCAATTTTCCCTCTATGACAACAGAAAGTCAGAAGAGGCTACCCCAGTTACCACAAAAAGTGCCCCATAAACAAACTAAATGGTGGTGGCAAGACAGAGTTTAAAGCATCATTAATACTGCCACCTTTATTCGTTCATCAAGTCCACTCATCTGCTCAAAATAATTACAGAAAAAAGATCCAGAAAGCCTAACTGGTTCTGATTAAGTGGTTTGCTGCTTCCACCCTGCCAGGCAGCTTCTCTCTTTAAACTTCTGTGACACAGCCTGTTATTAATTCAATTCATTCTGTCTTGGTGTACATTTACTGTATACATGACATCTTCAAATAAAAAATTCTTAGATAGCATGCAATTAAAACATTAACTTTATATTTTCCACATAAAGACACTTACTGGAATCTTTCAGCATACAGAGGCTTTGTATCAATTTCTGCTGTCACTAAAATGAATGTCTTGAACTAAATATAAAACAGCTTCAACATGAAACAGTCATATTGCTGTAATTAACAAATGAATAAGAACAATGAGAATTTGTACCAGCAACAGAAACTATGAGCCGTATGCTTAAGGCAGCTTTCCTGTACCACTCAGCAGAGAGAATCCAGAGAAACTGGATTTAGGATTGAGAAGACCCTACAGAACTCTGCACTTTCTGCACCACAGCCCAAAGAACCTTATGATGGTGGGAAGCCTCCCAGCATGTGCAGGGTGGGGGACTGGAGACCAAGCTGACCATGACAACCAAAGAGCAGAGGTTTTCACAACTGAGGGCTGCAAGTCAAAAGTCAGACAACAAGGGGATTTGAACAGCACCTGAACTACAAACCCCATTCAGAAAACAGCCTAACTCTATCCTGCTTCAAATTTAAAAATGCTACATAGCACAAAGCCATCTTTCAGTGAAAATGGTCATCACAGATTATTTTCAAAATGTCCTTTCTCATTCTTGGGTTTTGGGTGAAAACTTTCTAAGTGCAAAACCATGCCTGTCAAAGGGCCTAACACAAAGGAAAAAAAGTTTCCAAAGATCCAATTTATCTTAGTCCAAAAGATACAAGTAACACTTAGACAGATGTTAATCCAAAACCAGCAGGTAATGTTATAAACGGCAACAGGATTCCCACTTCAGCCAGCCAACATCCTCAGTACACAAAATAAAGCTACAGATGCTACAGTAAATAACTATGTTTATCAAACATAAAATTGTTTTGGCTCCAAAATTTATGGTCCAAGTCTAAACAAAAATAGTTGACTGGCAAAACAGCAGTGTGCACACACTTCTGGAATCCACGCTGTAGAAAAGATGAAAGTATGGAGTAAATAAAGGCAATTTGGGGAGAGCGAGGCACTGGAGGAAAGAGATGGCAGGTACACTGAGAGATTTGAGGACTTCTTGCTTAGTCAAACTGACAGATGACCAGCAGCTGGCCTGGTTACACTGTGGAAGCAAATACAGGTGCTTAAGATGCATGGAGGGACAGAAGACAGTCGAGCCAAGAATCAGTACCTTAAAATAAAAGGCAAAAGAGTTTGGTTAAAAATAAGACTTGCCTTATTTTAACTTGTCAACAGAAATTGTAAAATATTCTATTTTCAAGTCCTAAGAGAAAAATGGGATAATCAGCAAGTAATTAAATTATATGGTCTGGACCACAGTAGATGTGAAATGAGATGGCAATCTGTTGATTCAGTCTAGCCTTTAAAAAACATAGAAGAAAAAAAAAAGGCAAAGACCCTAGACCAAGCCTTCTGGAGAGCAAAAAACACCATTCTGATTTTTTCAGAACCCCCTACTCTAACATTAAAGAAAAATCTGTTCAATACATACAAAGAGAGCTATTAACACAGTACCAATTAGACAAAGTCTACCTTTAAAACAAAACAGAAAAATTCCCTGATTCCTTCTTTAACAAATACTAAACCATATATAACCGGAGAAAAAAACCCCCACCTCTCTACAATGCAGGAAATAAACATCCAAAGTTTGGCAGACTAAGGTAAGAAATTCATTATACAAGAATTCTTGGAATAAAAACCATGATTCAAGAAAAGCTGCAGCTGCCAAATCTGTAAGCCAAGAGCCACTCCATCAATAGACAAATGCTTTCAGATTATGACTTGCTTCCTTCCTTCCAGTTCCTTCTCCTTAAACAGAGCTGCACGTATTTCTCATTAGAGAGGACTCCCTTCTCCAGAAAACCTCTTGCTCAGATATACACAAAGAAGAATTCTTCCCTTTTATCCTGAAACACATAAACCCTCTGTCCCACACTCCCTATCGCCCTCCCCCTGTTGGCAAGACCACCTGGCAAAGCGCAAGCTGAAGTGGTGGCTAGACCACTTCATTTGGTACTGGAACTGGGACCTGAACATTTTTTAAAGCAGGTTAAATTATCCACATGAGAAAAATCTTCAGGGTCACTTTCACTTTACTGCAGCACTGCTGTTGAAGCAACAGGAATCAGGTGCTTCAACCCCTGTAGCAGCCATCGTCCCACTGGATTTGTAACACATCTAGCACCTATGATTTTCACAGCTGGGACTTCCTTTGAAACCTTTGTTATAAAAGCTGCTGTTCCACTTTCCCTGCCATAAAACCTTGAAGGCAAAGCAAGTTCAATGCCTGCCTTTCTAAAACAAAGGTGCAAATATGAGATACAAACACATAGGTATGGACCTCAAGGGCAAGTGAAACGCGTGTGGATGGAGTGCCATCCTTCCTCTGGGAAAGCTGAAGGACTTGCTTTAGAGGAAGTAGAGAAAAGACAAAGAAAATAACCAGTTATAAAAAGCTCTGATTATTTTTTTCCTGATTGTCATCTAGGGAACCCATACTTGCTTGTAACAATCCCTTATCCCAATCCAAGGAGAAAATACACCTTTGAACATTCAACTGACAATAAAATTCCTCCTACTGCAGACTTTAAAAGGTGAGAGACAAAAAAGAGAGTTAACCCTAATCTGTTGACTCTTAAAGGTCCTGTTGTTTTCCCAATTTCTTTTGCTTTCCAAAATTCAAGAATAATAACATTTCAAAATCCATAACACAAAGAAACTCACTGTGAAATGAAATAAAAAACAGGACATTTTGCTAATTGGATATTCAGAGTAACCTCTGCCTGATACAAATAATCTCTTGATCATTCACTCCTTTGATAGGTAAATTCTTCCAAGCCCTTTATGGCAAACGAAAATCTAGGAGTTAATAGATATCCATTCATCATTTAAGTTTCAGCATTCATCTAGTTGATAACAAAACATATTGCCACACACACTCTGGAATCGTTTCAAATGCTGCAACAATGAATTTAAAGCACCACAGAAAAACAGCTGAGGCCATCTGCATTCTGTGATTGTAAGGTCAGGAAACCAAAAGCTTTTGTTTTTATTGTTCTGGTACTGTTTCAAGGAAGGCGGGAAGAGGTGGGACAAGGAAGTGGCAGGACAGGGTAGTAGCAGAAGAAAGCATCAAGAATCTAAAGCAGCTTTAAAAAAAAATAAGCATGAAAAAGTCCTCATGTTGCATCTTTAAAAGCATCCTAAACATTTTTCTTTACTGCAGGTTTTCTTTTTGGACTCCTCTGTATGCAATACAGGAAGGCAAATAGACAATATAAAATAAAATGTATTTTAATCAAGACTGTCTGGCAGAAATTTTCAGTGACATGGTCTTAAAACCAGAATTGTGTTACTAAACCATTTTTCTGCTCTAGTCCAAGCAAAAATACTTAGAGAAAGGTATTTAGGTCTGTTTCCAACTAAACAACAGAAGCAGGCCTCGGAATTTCAATGACAGGCGTGTTCCCAGCCATGGGGGTCGGGGGGGACACACTATTTCCATTACACAATAGATCTGGAATATGTGCAACAGAAGACACTAAGAAAGGAAAAGAGTGGCTTACCTTCAGAATAGAACACAGTTCTTTTAAATGTATTAGAAATAGACAACAGTAGTGGAAACAAGCATATTTTAAGCATATTTAATATAGAAGCCAGCTGTTCTCCTCACACCCCCCCTAGGACAGGCAGATCCAGTGGGACTGCTTCAGGAAACAGGGCACAGACCATCCCAAACAACTCTTCCCAACAACTATGGCCTCTTTTCAGTGACACATCCCATCCAGTTAAACGTCCCTACTTTTTGTGCTCCCGCAGGCTTCTGACTCTGAGGACTGGTGGAAACACTCCTGTGTAAAAGCACAAGGATCAAATCTTATGGAAGCACTTGTCCAGTCCTTCAACCAAGTCTTCCCATTCTTTTAGGATAACACCAAGGTTTTCCATTGAAAAGGAAAAATTAAAGAACACGGGAAGTCTTTCAGCAGGTTTTAGTAACATACAGAGGTCACAAAAATACAGAAAGAGCAGCTATACAGTCATTTCAGTATAGCAGTCCTGGCCAGTATGCTTCACTTTACTACCTAACCTTTGAAAATAGTGTTTTGCAGGTCTGTAACCTCCTTAATAAGGACTGCTCTCTTTCCGAATAAAACAGAAAATGTCCTGTAAGACAGTCAAGTTGCTTGATAGGAGTGATTTCTAATGACAGAAAATTAGTCAGATGTGCTGACAGTTTGGTCAACGGATATGACAAACTCCAAAATCTATCTCTGCTCTGCCTACATCCTTCCTTATCATCTCACCACCCATACCTCCTAAGCTCTCTTCCTTTTACAAGTAAGTCTATCAAGCTCACCTTTCTTCTCCACAAAGCAAGATTCATGTTTGGTTAAAAAAAAACTTATGTTTTCAACATGAAAATCTGATTAGAACAGAAAAAACAAAGTTCAGTGCTTTTATCCAGTCCTGAAAACACAAGTCTCAGGCCTAAGTTAACCACTTACAACTATGTATCACCACTGTGATCAAGGTCATAAACAACGACCTCATTAAGGACAGGAAAGAGAGACCACAACAACTTACAGTTGGATTGGTCTGCACTGCCATAAAATCTCTGCCAGATGAATTCTGAGAAACAACCAAGATACTCATAAACAGAAACTTTACCAGTCTTCAGCAAAACTTCTGAAGGAGTCACCTCACATTTCAATTTTGAAAGCAGTTTACTTGACATTTCTCAGAAGTCGCACATAAAAGAGACAGAAAGGGACATGCCAGCCCTATGCTGGCACCAACCTTGTTGACTTAAGGGACTTATTCTCCCCCAACGCAACTCTAATGGCAGCTCAGTGGGACATTGCTGGGCTTGGGGGCCAAAATTAGGAAACAACAGTTGGCAAGGGAGCTTGCTTGAAAGTAGCAAGTTAAGGAGAAACAACAAGTAATACATGCAATTAGTAGAAAAGCTCCTAAAAGGCGATGCTTGTACTGCAAAAAAAAAAACTTCCAAACTCATCTGAAGCCATGTGAAAGAGTACCTGTTTCTGTAAAACCAACCTTTTTTCCTCACTCAGACACTGAAATGTTGCTTTCTCTGAAAAGGCTGCTTTTGCCTGCCATGTTATCTGTCTCCAGATCGCTTACCCATGAAATGAGATAAAGTTTCTTTCTCAAAATGCTTCAGTATCCATATGTAAATGACTCAGTACAGATGTACACCTTGTACCTGACTCTGGTTGATCATACAACCGTTAAACAAACAAAAAAAACCACCCCCCCCTCCAATAAAAGTCAGTATTCTACACTTCTACAGAAAAGTTTGAAACCAGTGGTCTCTTGCCCATCAAACCATAAGAAGCATTTTCCTGGAAAGACTAAGAAACATACCTTGCGCAGAAACACTCCAAGCAAATTCCACATCATTCATCAGTTTGTGCTGGAATGCTTGATAATTTCTCTGTGCAATAATGTTTTAAGCCTCACAGGGATAACATTCCAGTTTGCTGCAAGCTTGACTACAAACCACAAATCCGAAATGGTTGTCAAGAAACTGAGAGAATAATTACTGCACAGCGTGCCTCAGTAAGTAATTGCTTCTGACACTGTCACTTCATGTGCATCATTTCTGCTACACGAGCCCTGCAGGTTAGTGGGAATTCAAAAGATGAATATGAGTAGTCATTACCAAGAACACTCAAGTAGGACTTCCCTAAGTCAAAAGCCACATAAAAAACACTTGTGTTTTGTAGCCTCAGAATCAATAATTTGAAGAATTGGGAAAAAAGTTATTATTTGCAAATGGCAGTATTTCCCATACAACCCACTCAAGAGCTCTTTGTGTAGCCTCTCTCTTGCAAAATAAACTACAAAAATTCCCAAAAACAACAGGAAAAAACCCCAAACAACAAAAACCCCTAGTGAACAAAAAGTCAAATCAACCCATCTTTGTATGCCCTACCTTAGTAAGTTGAAATTCCTACGGCTTTTTTAAAAGGCTTAAAAAAACAGAGTTGTAAACTTTAGTTCTTTAGACACTGTTTTAGCACCTTAAATTTATTCTCAAATCAAGAACTTGTAACCTTTCTCCTCCCCCACACGTTGCCAAGGAGCCTTCCAAGTAAATGAAATTTATAACTGAATACGGAAGGGTGGAAGACTGAAGAGTTTTGTGGGTTTTGCGGGGATGATTCTGTAAAGCATATAGCTCAATTTGACCTAAAATACGAATATGATAATGACAAAATTGGCATTACAGAAACATCATCAATAAACTGTGGCTTCAAATGTAGTTCAGCAAAGTACAGCTGCTTCCCCCTTACATCAGCTCTGCCATTCTTTATTCTACATATCAGCTACCCTAGCACGTCTGCCTCAGTTCCCAAAGAGACAAAAGACCTTTTTGGCACTCAAACATGGCAAACAGCTCCAGCTTCTTGGGAAAAGATAGAGGGGGTAGGGAAGAGTGGAATAAGATATTATCTGGATTAAAATGTTTCACATGCGCCCATGGAAGTCCAGCCAAAAGTTGTTGCTATCTGCTGCCTGCCCACAGTGACCTGTGCGAAACACGGCGTGGTGCCAGCCTTGGTGCCACCGGAGGGGCCTCCCACAGGGTGAACACCTTGGTCAGCAACCCCAGAGAAGCAAAGGAACTGAGAAAGCTCCGTTTCAGTCCCAGAATGAATCCCCAAGGGAAGAGGCACACCGCTGGGAACTGTGGGAAGCTCGCACGGATACCATCCACACGGACAAAAAGAGGAAGGGGCGGGGGGGCTGAAAAACCACAAAGAACAAAATCCCACAATCTCAGAACAATTCAGCCTTTGGTAAAATCAAGCAATGGCTCCCACCAATGCAATTCACTTCTGCAGCAAGTGTTGGTACTACCACCATATTTACTCACACACTATTTACCCAAGGGAAAAACAGTATTGCAGAACGGCTCCACGGCAAGAATCACAGCTGGCTCCAACCCCAAAAGCCTTAATTCCAAGATTAACATGCCCAAAAGAAGAAAATACAAAACTGGTCAAATGTCAGTCAGAAAATTGCATCCATTGATTTGAATTAAGCTTGCTTTTCTTCTTCCTCTTCTTTCCCTTTCGCTACCCCTTACAAATACCTTTGCAGCAAAATAAAAGCCTGCAACTATTTAAGTGTGTTGAACTTGGAAACTAACACAGGTGCTGATAACAACAGTACTTCATGGACTTCCACAATGGAACTACTACACTAATTCCAAAACACTAAGCAATTTACTGGCTTACATACAAGGCCAATGCCTTCAATCATTTCATCATACCCCTATTTTTTTTAACGTTTATACTGATACAGAATTCCATTAAAACAAACCCTATCAATGCATGAAGATAAGCTGTCATTTTAAATCTGAGGGCAACAAAATAAGAAAATAATGACACTTCAATTACAGACAGAGAACTGAGGTGAGATATTGTTCTGTTTTCCTGGTGAGGAGAAGCACGTTCTCTAATATGAGATTGTCAGAATAATTTTGAGTGGAGCTAGGTGAATAATATACACCAGGTATCTTCTTCTTTTCACACACCAGAAGTAATCAAGTGGCTCCTGTGCCAGCAGAGATGCCTTACTCATAACCAGTCGTGTTACGCGACATAATCTACATGCAGAGAGATCTTGCCTCAACACCATTAAAAACAAAGTATAAAAAAGAGGGTATGACAGAGGAAGAACAATTAAAATGGTATCACATCATCATATGAGAGAGTGAAAGCAGATCTAATATGAACTCTGAAAAGGCTCATGAAGGGTCTCTGCAGGAAAGACATTTCCTGGACAAATGGGCTTCACCTAACACTATTTTCATTCTCCTCTAAGGATGAAGATCATGATCAGATTGACAACTCAAAGCACCACGATAAGGACTTGAGCAAAGGAACACAAGTCCATCTACTGAATAAATTAATTTTTGGATCAAACCTTAAAAAACCAGTTCAAACTAGGAAGAAAGGCAGGGAAAAAAGTACAGGTGACAGACTAGTCACTGGTTTTACTCTCCCTTTTTAAAAAACAATCCTATTATTAAATCATCAATCTTTTCTTCACAGATCATAGGCTTTTTTTTTCTTTACACTATTTCTTCTTTGTAACACTGTTATTTCTGAAATAACTATTATCATCTTTATGATATGATGTTCAAGACTACTAAGGTACGTTCAACAGATTTTAATTAGATTTTAATCTGGGGTCCAGATATTTGGATCTGAGTTCCGTATTTTGTAAAAGAACTCCAAGACTACAATTCAACGTAGCATAAGGCAATGGCAAGTTGATGTTTTGCTTTGCCAGTCCATAATAAACAAACTTGTTGACAACTGATTGCTAAAAACCTAACACATCACAGAGCAAGAAAAGAAAACTAAATCCTTTTGTTCCATGTTCTTTTCCACTATAACTCCAACAATTCCAAGGTTTCCCACCATCATTCAGATTACATCTAATTAACTCAACAGATAAAAGACTCCAGCTGAAAGATGAGCTCAACTCCACTCTCATTACCTTTCCAGGACACAGTAATACAATCTAAATTAAGAAATCCTATCAGAATGTTGCAGCATTACAATATGTTATATTACATACAGCAGATTTTTGGTGATGTATTTCATCATTTCTAGGTGGTCAGCAGGATGACCAAGAGCCAGCAATGTGCTCTTG